>BGNK01003773.1:44140-66799 GCA_003297005.1 Symbiodinium sp. clade A Y106 | reverse complement strand
AGGGCAGGGCTGCCAGGGGGCACGGCAGGGATCCAAAGCAAAACCCGCCAAAACTCCGCACCCAAACCTTCTATTAACCCTTGTCGGTACCTAAAGGTACCCGTAATGCCTTCTTTCCGGAGCAGGGGTTCCTGTAAACTACCCTTAGTAGTATAGGGCCCCAAATTAGGGGATCTACTTTCTAGATCCTCGCGGGGGTTTGGGAAAGGACATCCTGATTGAAGCCTGGGAGCCCACGCGGCTCTTCGACTGTGGGGACTTCCTGGAGCTCCTCGGCCTCGGCTTAGGGCTCCTTTTAAGGGATCTACAAAGGGCTCTAGGGTTTTTCTAAGGGGTTTAGGGTTCCTTTTAAGGGATCTACAAGGGCCCTAGGGTTTTTCTAACGGGTTTAGGGTTCCTTTTTAGGGATCTACAAGGGCCCTAGGGTTTTTCTAAGGGGTTTAGGGTTCCTTTAAAGGGTTCTACAAAGGGCTGTAGGGTTTTTTCTAAGGGGTGTAGGGCTCCTTTAAAGGGATCTACAAGGGCCCTAGTTTTGTTGTTCAGGGTTCAGGGTTTAGGGTTCCTTTAAAGGGATCTACAAGGGCCCTAGGGTTTTTCTAAGGGGTTTGGGGTGTAGGGTTCCGTTAAAGGGATCTACAAGGGCCCCCTAGGTTTTTTTTGTTTAAGGGGTTTAGGGTGTAGGGCTCCTTTAAGGGCTTAAGGTTTTAGGGCTCCTTTAAGGGCCTAGGGTTTAGGGTTCCTTTAAGGGTTGAGGGTTTAAGGGGTTTGGGGTTTGGGATTTATGGTTTAGGGTTTGTAAGCTTTTGAGGGGTTCAGGGTTTTTGGGGCCCATTAAGGGATCTACAAGGGCCCTAGGGGTACTTTAAAAGGGTTCAGGGTCGCTTTACGGGTTCAGGGTTCAGGGTTTAGGGTACCTGTAAGGGTTTAGGAAGTAGGTTCCTTGAAGGGTTCCTTTAAGGGTCCTTCACGTTCGGATGAGTTCTGTACACCTTCTAAGCTTGTTTAAGGGTTTAGGGTTCCTTTAAGGGATCTACAAGGGCCACTATAAGGATACCCTACGTACTTTAAAGGGGTTTTGGGTTTGGTGCACCTTGCAAGTGAATTAGTGAGGGCCAGTGTAGTTTTAGGTTTTGTGTGGTTAAAGCTTTAGGGTTCCTAATTGTCAGGGCTCCTACAACCCCAAGGGTCCAAAGGACCCAATAATTAGGTACTCGGTTTTAGTATAGTAGTTATGTAGGTTAGGATTTGGGAGAGTATATGATTATTAGGTACTTGGACCCTTGGGGTAATTGTCAGGGCTCCTATAAGGGTTTTAGGATTTATGGGTCAGGGGATCAGGGCCCAGGGCTTCTAACTGGATGGGTTCCTATGAGGGTTTTAGGGTTTAAGGGTTTTAGGGGTTTGAGTTTTAGGTGTTTAGGGTCCAGGGTTTAGGCTTTTGCAAATATGAGGGTGCAGGATCTAGGGATTTCTTTCAGGGTTCCTATAAGGGTTCCATGTTTTCTAGGCTTGTTTGGGGGGATTTTAAGTTTTTGCGTTCAGCTCAGGGTTTAGGGATTAAGGGTTTGGGGTTAGGGATTAGTGAGGGTGAGGGTTTCTTTCAGGGTTGTTTAGGCGGCTTAAAGTTTAGGATAGGGAGGTCCGGATAATTAGTAGCAGTATAGGTATTTATAGGGCTTTAGAAGGTCTTATACAGGTGCCTTGTGAATTTATACTTGGGATTTAGTAGAGAGGTCTGAGTAACCAGCCTGAGTAACCAGCCCCTTGTGTTATACCCGGCTTTGTCAGGTCATGACGTTATACAGTTTTCTATGGTTTCGATATACCCTGTTGCAGGGACAATACAAGTATACACTGTCAGGGCCGGCGTATCCCAATAAAACCCGGGAGAAAATGCTAGGGAAGCCCTGAAAGCCCCATACGAAATAAAGGGTCATAGAACTTAGTAACTAGGGCTACTATTAAGGCAACTGTACTTCCAATTACTTATAATCCCAATTAGGGTACTTATAGCCATACTGTTCAATTCCCATGCTCGTTGTAATCCTAAACCTTTATAATATATTATAGATCCCTTGCAGAACCCTTTTAGGAACCCTTGAAGGAACCCTGTAAGTACCACAGACGACTTAGAGCGGGCGGTGAGCAGCCCAGGATTTGTGTGGAGCTGATGTGGACGATTCCCTTCAAGGAGATCAAGCCTCTAGGAGCACTTGGAAACGTCGTTTCGTGTGTTAAACTTATTGGCTGTAAACTCAACTTTTCAACTTTTGGGGTTCTTATAAGGTAGTCGATTCTGAAAGTTTCAACTTTTATTTCCTTGGGTTTTGGGCCAATGAGTAAATTGTTTATGTACAATCCCTTTAGAAACAGCTAAACGCATAAGATGTTGCAAAAGTGCGGAGTTCAGTCTGTTAGGGTTTTTCCATGGTGTTGCTTTGTAGATCCTTATAGCCTACACCGTCAGACCTTCCTAGCTGAGCAACCCACAGACTCGAGGAAGAAGAAGATCCAAATTGGAAGGTAATCGTGAGAGCCTACGGTTTTGAGTCTTAGAATCTAAGACTCCGGACCGTAGGATTAAACCCTAAATCTAAGACTTAGATTTAGGGTGTAGTGCTTAGGGTTGAAGGATGTTGTCTTAAGGCGTCACAGTGTCACAACAAGTCCCAAACCCAAACCCCGAAGCATCCCAGTTCCCCTCAAGAGAGGCTTGGAGACCCCAAGGCCCAAAGGCCAAACCCTCAACCCTGAACCCTCTGTAATGTAGGGACCTGATCAAGAAACCTTGGGCCTTTATTGGGGTTCCTTATAAATTATATGAATCCTACTATTTTGGGGGGGTTATAGCCCCAGGGTTTCTTAATCAGGTTCCTACATTAAGCCTTTAAACCCCTAAACCCTGAACCCCTTAACCCTGAACTCTTAAATTCCTAAATTCGCAGCAGAGAAATCCTTGAACCTAAACCTCCTTCAACCCCAAACCCTTAAGTGACGCAAAAGAGGCTCCTCCCACTACGGGCTATTAGACCTTAAGGGTACCTTAATCTACCCTTAATAGGGTCCTAATAGGGATCTTTAGGGTCTAATAGCCCATAGTGGTCAAATCCCTAAACCCTTAAACCCTAAAAATTCCTCACAAGGGGCCTAGCAACCTTATACCCTACCCTTAACTTCCCCAATGGAGGCTGGGAGCCGAGGACAACGCCGAAACTCTTAAATTCCTTAGGAAACCTTATAGGAGCCCTTAGTAAACCCTCAGATTCCCCCGACAAAAAGGCTCGGAGCGGAGAATTACATGAGTTCCCAAAGTCGCCACGCCAAGCGCTGCCACACGTACTGGCTGAAGTGGTCCAAGGCGGCCTTTTAGGGTTTTGGGTGGTTTTTGGTTTGGGAAGTCTCAGGGTGTTAGGGTTTGTTGGGGGTTTATAACCCAAAGGGTCCAATGTACCTGTATAGTAGAATGTAGTTTTCTATATTAGGAATTCCTAATATGATTTGGGCAACTATCCCCCAGAACAGTACCTAGGACCCTTTGGGTAAGAGTTCAGGGGTTGAGGATTTAGTGGTTGGGGTCAAGGGCTTCGCGGGTTTATGGAGTTTAGGGGCTCAGGGTTTAGGCTTTGGGTCCTTTAGGGTCTTAACGACCTCCAAACCTCTATAAACCCTTATCAACCCCTATAAAACCCTATAAACCCAAAGGCCGTCGACAAGTGGTCTCGATTTTGGCTGCCTCTTCTCTATACCATCTCCCTCGGCTTCCTGTTGAACCTGGGCTCTTGAGCGATTCCTTTAAGGGCTCCATTAAGGGTTCCTTTAAGTTAAAGCCTTTAAGGGTTGGGGTTTATAGGGCTTAGGGTGTATAGAGTTTAGGGTTTAGAGAGTTTAGGGTTTAGGGTTTATAGAGTTTAGGGTTTAGAGAGTTTGGGGTTTAGAGAGTTTAGGGTTTAGGGGTTTTGGGTTTAGGACTCTTGAGCACTACTAGGATTGCTGCATAAGGGCTCCATTATGGGCCTCCTTTAAGGGGTTCCTTTGTGGGTTCCGTTAATGGTACCTTTAAGGGTTCAGGTTTAGGGTGGAGGTTTTTGGCGTCTAGGGTTTCGGGTTTAGGCAAGGGGCTCCGTTGAGGAAGCCTATGAGGGTGTACTAACGTGAAGGTTTTTCATGCTGGATTCTGGGTGTCGCGTACTGTTCATAGTGATGCCTACGTCTTCGCACTGCTTCCCTGTAGAACTAGGAGCTAGGGTAGGCCCTTATTCCCTCTTTTTAGGGTTGAGGTTTCCTTATAAGCCCCTTTAAACCAAAAAGGGCACTCTTTTTATTCCTAGGATACTCTTGGGTCTAGAGAAGTACAGAGTGACAAGGTGCTTGAGCTCTGTGTCCATCGAGGCACTCCACCCCTTTGCTTCGAAGCCCAAAACGTTAAATCCTTAAAACTCCCTACTACAGGGGCTTAAATAATTGCCAATACTATTTTTGGGGGGTCCTCATAAACATTGTAGAAAAATGGGCCCCCGAACCTTATTCTAATTATTAAGGCTCCTACACTGAGCCCTATGTAAACCTCGATGGAACCCTCACACTACTTTTTCAGAACCCTAACAGTACCTTTCTTGCAATCCAGAAAGCAATGCTGCGATAGCCCATATTCTGAAACCTGAACCCTAAACCCTAAACCCTGGAACCCTAAACCCTAAACCCTGGAACCCTAAACCCTAAACCCTAGGAAGTGAGCATCTCTGAGTCCTCATAGCTGTCCCGAGGGCTCCTGAGAGGTTCTTTAAAGGGGATCTATTAGGGCTCTATAATGGTCCTTTAAAGAGACTCTTTAAGGGTTCTATAAGGGTTCTATAAGGGTTTAGGGTTTAGGGTTTTCGGTTCTATACGGGGGGTCTTAGGGGACTTAGTAGCTACCCTAAGGCTCCTGAGAGGGTCATGGGCTTCTTGGGGGAGGGTTTGGCCTTTGGGGGCTGGGGTTTAGGATTTCACTACGAGGGTCTAGGAGCCTTAGGGTAAAATACGATCAGATTGAACCTAAACCAGAAGAAGCAAAGGAATCTGGAGCTCTCGGATGAGTATGGAACCGGCTCACAGGCGGGTAAGTGGCTTAGCGGTTTGGGGTTGAGGGGAGTAGGGTTTAGTGTTTAGGGGTTGGGGGTGTAGGGGTAGGGTGCAACAGTGTAGGGTTTATGATAGATTAGCACTGTTAGACCAGGGTTCCTTTAGCAGGATTCCTTCAATGGTTCGTATAGGGCCAAACTGCTTGCAGGCAGGCGCCAAAATGTTCGAAGGTTTTGGCTTGGTCTCTATGTCCACGCCTGGCCTTCTCTCAGCCACTGGGTTAATATAACGTCTTGTCAAGTTTTATTTTTGGTGGGCGTTGCAGTGCTGTATTTCGGGTACGTATAGTACTTCATAATGGGTCCCCAATCCCTAAACCCTACACCGTTTTGGATTTGTTGGGATGGGCGATTTGCTGTCTTACATCAAAAGCCCTCAAACACGTCACCCAAAAACCCTAAGCCCTAAACACCCTAACACCTCAAAACCCCTATACCCCAAAACCCGAAAACTCCGCTTTAAAGGGTCATGTTACTTTTGTAATTATGGTGATTTTCAGTTTAACTATACTGATAATATGTATTTATAACCCCAATTATGGTACTTGTAAGGTTTTATAAGCGTGCGTACGAAGCCCCATGATCCTCCATGGTAGAACCCTTACAGGATCTCTTCCAGAAGCCCCTTCAGGAGCCTTACTTAACAGCGAATAATATGGCTTCCTCATTATGGTAATTTCCTTAAACCCTAAACCCCTAAACCTGAAACCCTAAGCCCCTAAGACCCTAAACCCCCTTCAAGGAGCCTTGCTTAGCTAAGTCCCACCCCAAGCAGCCTCGAGTCCCGAGCTCCAGGCCTTGATTGCTCCCGCAAGGTTTAGGGTTTAGGGTTAAGAGTTGAGGGTGTAGGGTTTAGAGTTTAGGGTGTGAGGTTTTAGGGTTTAGAGTTTAGGGTGTAGGGTTAAGAGTTGAGGGTGTAGGGTTTAGAGTTTAGAGTGTAGGGTTTAGGGTTTAGGGTTTAGGCAGCTCCAGGCATTGATTACTCCTGCTATCGGCCTGGTCTCCATTCTCACTTGGGTGCAGATGCGCCATGTCGCCCAGAAGTGGAAGGCACAGCAGAAAGCAGCCATGAAAATCCTCGACACGGCTCCTTGTCCTTGCTGCTATTAAGGGTTACGATAAGGGTTTGGCGTCAGGGACTTGATAATCAGAATGGGGGTGGGGTGGGGTCCATTCTGCCGTGTATATGTGTTGTATGTATGCATGTATATGTACATATTATATTATATTATATTTATATCTGGGTGTGTGTATGTATGGGACTATAAGGGGATATGCTACCCATCTTTCAGACCCTTCAGATTACCGAGTAGCCGGAGGTGTAACTCCAACTGCTTTGAAACCCAAGGCGAGACCCCTAAACCCTAAACCCCACCATGGTTCTTGGATCCCAATACCCAACCTTTAAACTTTTTGGGTTCTTATAGTTTAGTAGCAACCGGACAGTTTAACCTTTTTTTGTGGCTTATTGGGGGAGTGAAGGTTCGGGGTTCGGGAATCAAGGGCTAAGGGTTTCTTAGCGAAGGGTAAATAAGCTTTTGCAGGGGCACAGAACTCAGCATCTGTTGTTGCTGTCAAGCCCCACTACCGGTCACCCCGAAGCCAACAGCCCCAACGCAACATCTTCAGGACCAAAGCGGTTCAGGTCTCGGGGCTCTGGTTCAGGAGTGTAGGGTTTTAGGGTTTGTGGGTTTCGGGTCCCTAAGCCCTAAACCCAACCCAGACTGCATCCATGGAGGTTGCAGACAACACACGCGCAAGGCCACGTTGGACGGTGAGGTCTGCCGACCTCCAGAACTTCCGCAACCAGGATCTCGAGTCAGAGGCGGGCTTCTTTCAGGGGCCTCAAAAGGTGGGATGAAGGTAGGTGGGGTAATCCCAAAATAAGAGTCCTTATATAAGGGATCCTTAATCCTACCTACCTTCATCCCACCTTTTGAGGCCTCCAATTCTTGCAGGTTACTTTTTTCGGGGTTTAGGGTTAGGGTTCAGGTTCTGTTTGGGAGAAGCACATCCCAACAGTGCCGAGGAGGTGAGCAACGACGACATGTGTACGGCCACCTTCCAGGATGATGAAGCCGTCCGAGAGAGTATAGTATAGTATAGCATAGCATATAGGATGTCGCACATTAGATATCTCGCTTGCCGGACAGACGGCATGTTTTTGCTCGTATCCGTTAACGTCTTACAAGGCTAGAACTGTCTATTTGTAGACAGTGTTCTCCCGGCTTTGTTGGGAGCATTGCCTCGACAGCAAAGCTGTGAGCAAAGTGCTCTGTTTAGCGACAAGGTGCCCCAGTAGTACCCTTTTAGGGGGGTTCCCTTATTAAAACCGAATAGTAGGAAAAAGGGTACCCTTATTATTAAGGGCCTACTGGGGAACCTAGGCGAAGGATCTCGGCGCATTGAGCTCCTGCCCAGGGTCCCTCGAAGAGGTCTGGGTGATGTGGAGATGACGCGCAGTGCGACGATGCTGTCCCCCAGATCAAAGACCAAAGCTTGCCACGAGTGGGAACAAATCGCACGATACCTCTCCAAAGCCCCAGCCTAGAATGTGTTGAAGACAAGACAAGGGCAGCAACCGTTGCTGGAAGCATTGTCCTCAGGAGGAGCAACATCGCCATCATCGCCGGTATCATTAACAGCGCCATATTCATGGTCATTCCCTTGACCATTGCCATTATCCTTAGTCGTCCGCAGCAGCATGATTGTGCATGTACGACCCAGCGCCGAAATCCAATATGATCAAGACGTCTGAGACGCTCCTTTGCAGTATAGAGCCCCTATGTCCTGAAACTCCCAATGCGCAGCTCACTCCCTGACCTTGGTGCCGAAATGCTTCCACCGCAAAATTAGAACAGGGTCTTGAGGTTTTTCATACTTTAGTTAATTATGTTAAGGAAGCCTACGGAATAGCGACCGTAGCCGCAATAGCAAGGATGTTAGTAATGCCAAGAACACCAATCGTTTTTTGCATTGTTCCGACAGGAAGCCAGACCACCCGAAAGTCGATGGTGCGACTCTTGCCTCTCGCAGCAACTGCAATACCGTGGTCTGTAACCCTGGGTGTTTGGTTGTATCAAACTGTAGCTGGGGGTCTAGGGGGTTGAGAGTTTTAGGGTGCAGGGTTGAAAAGTTTCAGCGTTAAGGGTTTTGAATTGGTTTGAGGGTTTGAAAATCTGCAGGTCCTCGCGGTTCAGAGTAGGCGTGACCGTGAAGATGTTGGTGTCATAGTTTTGAGTTTCGGGTTTGCCGGTTATTCTTTCCCGGGCATGTTCGCCGCTGTTCCTGTTGAGGCTAGGGTGCAGGGTCAAAAGGGTCAACAACTTGTGCTGAGAACATCTTCGCCGGCCCCGCAACCCAAACTGCAAGCCATCAAGAGCAGGGAATTGCTGTTCCTCAGTTGTCTGGGATCCTTGATCCATTAAAAAGGGTTGCTTCGTGTTGCTTAGGGCCCGTATTGTTCAAAACACCTCATGACGGCATCAGAACTTTGATTCATGTAATACAGTAAACCCCATAAAGTTGGAAACCGGATAAAGGTCAAATAGTGCTGGGATTCCTTATACATTACTCTTAAGGATTGAGGCTATTGGGTTTCCAACTTTTGGGCTTCTACTGTATAGGGGCCTTAACAATTACCAATACTATTTTTTTGGGGGGGGTTCCTTATTATAATTATGAATATGATGAGTCCCAAAACCCTATTCTAATTATTAAGGCCCCTATATTTAACGCACCACCGAGCCACTCCACAACCCCTTATCTAAGGACTCACCCGAGAACTACTATACGACTGGAAATGGCCTGACCTATATTGTCCGTCTATAGCAAAAGTATGCTTTTGTCAGTAAATACAGTATACGCCCCAACACCCCATTAAAAATACTATGGCCCCTACATTGCAGGGATTGCTTAAAGAATATCCAAGCATCCTGATTCCATGCATGTTGGACAAACCGAGCCACGAGGTTCAAAAAAATGGCAGGACCTCAAAAGCCACCAAATTGAAGGATCTTTATTCTCCAGCATTCTTTGGGATTTGGGGTTGAGGGTTTAAAGGTCCTAAATGAAGTAGTTTTGGGCCCTTAAATAAGTACTCCTATTGTCTGAAACCTTCACTTCACTTCAGAGAATGACAACCCTAAACCCTAAACCCTAATGAGGTGGGAATCGTGTTCCAGCGGCTATGGGCAGCTCGAGCCTGAGACGTCCCTACACTCCCTTGTTCTGAGTAGGGAATGGATCCCTATGATACGGCTGATGGACAAAATCCTGCACTATACCCATAATAAGGAATATACCATAATTCCCATAGTTTAGGGTCCTTAGGGTCATGCAGGACTTTGTCCATCAACAGTAAGGTCCCTTTTCCCCCCGATTCCCTATTAAGAATCCTACTGTAAACCCTAAACCAACAGTTGCCAGAGTTAATTCGTAGGTAACCTAGATATGTTGTGTTTTTCTTCCCGAGGAGCGTTGAGGTATTCAGCCTTCTATGTCGGAGGAATGAGGATCCAGGCATCCTGCAAGGGGCTTGGGTTTGCGGTTTAGAGTCTAGGATGTAGGGTTTACATAGAAATTTGGTTTTAGGGTCCTAGGGTTTTGGGGTGTTTTGGGAGTCTCCAAGTTTTTTGGCGAACTTGAGGTTAGGGTTCAGGGTTTGATGTGTGTGTGTGTGTATATATATCTATATGTATACGCATATATAAATATATACACACATATTGTTATACAGATATATACACCCACACATATACAAAGGTAGTATATCATGTTATTTCTCAGTTTGTTTATAGTTGTATTGTTCGTATGCCATGCGAGACCGCAAGTGGGTTGAGTGATACTGCCAGGTTTCCGCATGCTTACATTTCGCCCGTGCAGAATCCCTTACAAGGCCTGCTTCAACCTACCACATGCGGTAGAGCCATCTGGTTTCTTAAAACCTGGCTGAGTTATGACCCTCAAACTCCAAACCCTAAACAAAAAGCACTGACGCAGCACGAACCCGAAAGCCTACATCGCACCTGAGGCTTTGATAACGAGTCGCCACTATGGTACTGCTTCAACTGCTGGCAGGTCGGTTGCTCCCTAAGCCTTATAAGCCCCATAAACACCCCCTAAAGCCTCAGCCCCATAATCACCAAACGCGCAAAGCTTTGATTCCCGGCGTCTTTCCATGTTATGGCCTAGCGGCTTTGAGTTCATGGAAGTTGCAGCATCCAACCTGATTAAGAAACCCTGGGCCTATCACCCCAAAATAGTAGGATTCATATAAGGAACCCGAATAAAGGTTCAAGGTTTCTTAATCAGGTTCCTACATTAGCGTTTTCGTTGGAGGGTCTCCGAATCGGAAGGTTCGGGCTTGCCTTCTCAGGGGAGGAGAGTGGGCTGTAGGAAAGGGATATGGTCGAGGTCCTGATTTGATATTCTGGGCGATAATTAGAGGCATCCGCACTTCTCAACACCATTGCCTCGTACGAGTTCGACTTCCATTCCTCCAGAATCCAGCCTCAGCTCCTTCTAGTCCAAACATTCGCAGCATTCGAAGTTTAGGGTTTAGGGGTTTAGGGTTTAAAAATTTAGGGTTTAGGTTGTTAGGGCTTTGGGTGTCGAGGTGCAGGGGTTGGAGCTTACAGTTTTGGGTTGAACACATGGCTTAATTGAATAGATCAACACTCGCTTGAGCCCTTGCACCGGGTTGCACTTGTGAGCCGCCTGTTGTGCCGTCCCGTCCAGCTGCTTCGCACCACACATGCTTCGAGACTGGCGGCGGCTTTGGTGGATGCCGTGCAAGAGGGCACTCGGCCCCTGATCCTCCTTGCAGCTGTGTACGGTTACCCAGGTAACCTGCCTCGTACTAGCGAGCTGCTTGAAGAGCTTACCGAGGCCATTGGAAAGTTCCGTGGATCCTACGCCACCTTTGGGGATTTCAACCAGGTCCTCAGCCTCGAGGAGGGTCATTTGGCCAGCCTGGCCATGACCGGTGCTGTGCGGTCCCTGGACGACGCCTTTCCGGTGAGCTTGCGCCCGACTAATCCCCACCGCATTTGAGGCCTGCGTCAGTTGGCCCACAGGTGCCACAGGACACGCAGGAGCATCCACCACCGCTGAACCCAACTAATCTGGTGCAGCCTGGGCGCCCGGTCTTTCAGCGATATGAGCGGTAAAAGTTCATCAGAAGACAGCTGACTAGCAATTTCGCAGCTTCGTCAGCTGCTTCGTCGCTTTTTTGATCTCGGCCGTTGCGCTGTGAAGGCCCCATAGTGTAGAACCCTAAGCCCTATACCCTTGTAGATCCCCTATCGTAACCCTTAAAGGAATCCATATGTTCAATATTTCGGTCCCTACACTTTTGCATCCTCATTATAGTAACCCCGTGATCGACCTCTTAAACCCCAGCCCTTGATCCTACGCCCGAAACCTCTGTGGTACCGTACCCCAAGTCTCCATGTATTCATGCTTAGGCCCCAGAGTACTTACATAGGGATCACATTAACGCCAAAGTATACACTTCTTGAGTACATGTACCCTTAGGGCTGTGGGTTTTTTGTACCAGGCCCTAAACGCTAAACCCTAGAACCCTAAAGCCCTAAACCCCTTTTGGCGTTCTTCTGGTTGGCTCTTAGGACTGTAACTGTTCGGGTTTTTATATGAACTATAATCGGGAGGCTAAAACCCTGGGGATCAAAACAGCCCAAAAGCCTTATATGGTATGGTCTTTGGGCCCAAAAGCCTTAATATATGAGTCCTTAGATCCCTAGGGAAAGTTTAACTTTTAGGAGGGCCTAAACCCTAAACCCTAAACCGTGTTCAGAAGTCAGCCAAGCCCTAGGGCTACTTTAGGGTTTAGGGTTTAGGGTCTAGGGGTGGGTCCAAGGTTGGCATTATGGGCGGGACCCTCACGCCTTTTTGAGGGGGTTCTAGGGACCCTTAAGAGTCTTCATAGGGTATCTAGTAGGTTTTTTTAGGATCCCAAGGTTAAGGGCCCATACTAGGGGCCCATGGTTTCAAGGGTTGAGAGGGTTGGCTGTGCCAGGCCTGGTTTCAAGAACAGAGCCGAACTGCCAGCACCCACGGAGCCAAAGCGCAAACTACGGCTTGGGGTTTTAGGGCTGTTGGTTTCGGGTTTAGGGGTTTTAGGGTTTAGGGGTTCAGAGGTTTAGGGGTCAAGGGTTGGCTTAGGATTTAGGGTTTACGTATTCAGGGGTTGGGTTGAAGGATCACCCACAATTGAATACTGCAGAGGCCTGAATGGTTCGCAATACTGTGCCTCGTAATATGCTTGACTTTGAGTTATCAATCTGTCCCCCAAACCCTGCCTACATGACTTCAATGTGCCTAACCAAAGGAACTAAGGCTACATTCGACAACAAATTGCTATTTACTAAGCTTAGTGATCCGACTGTGACGCAATCAAGATACAACGAATCTTAATATGATAAGGTGTTTTGCTGAGTATAAGTATCACCAAATTTTTATCTATAAAACTTGGCTTTTCAATATATACTAAACTAATCGGTCGGAAAGGGGGGAATAGTTTTTTGGTGAAGATCTATTTTAGTCTGAAAAATATCCATATTCATATAGTATTGAAGATTTTCCTTGGCAAATAAATAGAATTTTGGTTCGTGTTTAATAAGAAAAAAAAATATATATATATATATTCGAAAACTATTGTGACATTATGAATTCATATTAAATATCTTGTATAATTTCTTTTATTTGAGTAACGTTTTTATCACGAGGGCCAGTGTAATTAGTCTTTTGTTTCTACTACGATAGTAGTGAACTCGGGGTCGCGTGTAAAGCATATTATACGGAAAATTGTCTGTTTGAGGGCAATTCTCAACCCCCTCTCCCCCCCCTTTTCTTGACTATTTTAGGTAAACACCTCACTCCCCTTTCTTTTTTCCCTCCCAAAAAATCTCCTTACTCTCTACTCTCCTACGCAAATACGAAATACCGATGCGAGAGGCACTTCGAGTGTAGGTTGTATGTATTTACACGAAAAGAGCGGGAGGGATAGAGAGGGAGAGAGGAGGAATAAGAAAAGAAGAGGGAGAAATAGAGAAACAGAAAAAAGAGGAGATGAGAAAAGGTGATAGAGAGCAGAGAATACGAGGAGAGAGAAGAGCAATTAGAATAAAGATAAGAGTTACTAGAGCGAGGAGATAAGCTATCGAAGTGTTAGCTAGAGGGCCGGCATTTGTATTCACGAATGCACGCGCAAGCGCGCGTAAGTAATAGTCGTATGCGCGTAAGGCTTGCGCACGGCTTATTTTTATATTAATGCGCGCAAGGGTATCTTGGGATCTTATAAAGACGACGACGATGGTGACGACTATTAATTACCATTAAGATTACTATACTACTACTGCTACTACTATCGCTCCTGCCCGCTCCCTCCCCTGCTCCGGTTACTACTCTTCCGTACCCTGCTCCTGCTCGTGATTACTCTTACTCTTGTTTTTATTCTTACTTTTACTCTTATTCTTACGATAATTACTACTATTACTACTAGTGCTAGCACTATTAGTATTTCTACAACTACCACTACTAGTACCAGTACCACTACATTCAGGGCACTCTATCATGAAGCTGGCTTGGTGGCCGGAATCTGGGCCTGTAAACCGGGCCGAAAATCTCATTAAAAAGCTGCTTAATGGTCAACGTTGCTTGTGCCCCTAAATGATTGTACACACCGGCTGGACGCACCCCTGGACTATAATGCTAAAGGGCAATAAAAATGGATATCATGGGGCCTCCCCTCACCCTAATTAGTATTGTAAAACCCAAATGGGGTGTAGGGTCCCCTATAGAGAAGGGCTGGGAGCCGCCGGGTCCCACCGAACCCGAAGAGCTGGGTCCCACCGAGTCCAATTTGGGTCCCATCGTAGATAAGAGCTCGGACCCAAGTACGTATCAGGACACGTGCAAGGCTGGTGGTTTTGAGGGCACGATTTTGGGCCCAGAAAATACTCATGCTTCCGGCTTCAATATAGTATGCCTCCGTAGTACTGCTGCTTTTTTCTCCTGCTACTACTACCGACAAAATCAGTTTTGCACTGGGTTCTACATATAAGGGTGCGCACAAAGGGTGCCCTCCAACTTCCATTAATCCCCCATCCCTTTTGTATGACAATCCTTAGCAACATGAGCCCCAAATTTAAGCCATGGTCAAAACTCGGGCAGCGCGCTCAACGCCAACTCCTTCAGGATCTCTTTGCTCTCATGGTGCCATATTGCGAATCAGCCACAGACGTTAGCCAGCTTTGGCATGCACTCGGAGAGCGGGTCCACCATTCCAAGCAATCTGTGGGACCTAGCAATTCTATTTCGAAATTTGCTATGATTCTGGATAGTCCAACAAACGATTTTAGCTACGTTACTTTTCCGCCCAACATCCTTTACTTCATAGCCTTGCTGCCATACCGTATGTCGGAAATCGCTTGCACGGAAAGAGAATCTCAATAAACTTGTATTTCAGTCCTACGCAAAGACATGAAATGCGCAAGGGCGCACGTAAGGCTTCAAGCCTAAGAGCAGATTCAAGGAGCTGCGCGCAAGGGACAGTTGGTTCCGCGGAAGATATGCGCACCATAAACGCGCAAGGGCTTATTAGCGTCAGCGGATTGACAAGAGGTTTTGGTATTCGACTAGGAAGTTGAATAAATTATAAAATTAGTATGAAATTAAAACCTAATATAAGTTAGCAAAAGTTAGTTTATTTTTGCTTAAAAAATAATCATGGTGTGGTGGGTGGTGGTAGCGTGGTGGTGGATGCTAGTAGCGGGTGGTGGGTGATGCTAGTGGGCGATGGGTTGGGGCGCTGGGGTGCCGGGTTGGGTAGTCGAGCAGTGGGGTTGAATGGGAGGTGAAGGGGGGGNGACGGGAAGGGGGAGGGGCGGAGGGGGGTGGGGGGAGACCATGGGAGGGGGTGGGGTGGTTGGCCGGGCTATGAGGCGGTGTTGGTGGTGGTGGTATAGATGGTGGGGTGGTGGTAGTGGGATTATCATTGGTGGTATTGCGGGTAGTGGTGCAGGGGCGGTGTGGATGTGGGGTTGACGAAGATAAAATCCTTCTTTATATTTATTAAAGAATATCGCATCTTATTTATCAAATATAAATTACTGATAATTTCTTAGCGTCGTTTTATAACGATATTTCGCGTTGGTTTTATATAAATAGAATATACGAAATGAATAATTCTTATAATATTTTTATTCTTATCATTTATTTTAAATTTGAAACTTATTCATGAATTATATCTCTTGATATTTATATTAATATTTCATTTTAAAAAACTAATTCGAAGAGCTATGGGCATGCTTGAAATTCCCCTCATATCAATAAATCGTAAGCATTGAAATTTATTTAAAAATTGAAAAGATTCGCAATAATTTCTATTCGAAATTTATTCTAATTATTGATTTAATAATTGAAAAATAATTTCGCAAACAATTTTAAAAAATATTAGAAATACAAAGATTGCATGATGAATAATAGCATTATTACGATTTATACAATGGATATATATTCTTGTTTTATTTTCTATTTGATAAGAAGAGAAGAAGGGTAAAGATATCGATCGTATAGGAAGATCAAATGAAGTCTCGATATGGAGTGAAATCTCATATTTAGATTGAGAATCGAAGGCTATTCAGAATTTTGAAAGAATAGAATAGAAATCAATTTATTTCAATATGAAAAAATTTTCTAAAAATGATCAATAATAGATATTTCGATTTAGAGAAGAGAAATATATTTATTTGATGTTCATCTTCTATATTCTTTTCGATTATTAGAGTATTTATTCTAGAATAATTATTCCAATATAATATATAGATATTCTCTTATAATTTTAAATAAAATATTTTCTAAATATATATGAATATTAATTGGATATTTCATTATCGAAAAATCATTATCATATTAATTTTTCATAGATTTCTTTATATTCTATATTTTTATCTTTAATTTTTGAATTTATTTCTGCAATTTTCTTAAGAATTGGCGGATAGATACGAATTTATATATATATTGAGAAATCTCAAATGATTCGAGCGAGAATATTCTTTTTTATATATAATTTAGATTTCCATTATTTCTTCATATAATGAATATTTTCAAATTATGATAATTTTCATTTTTCTCCAAATTTCATATAGATTATCAACTTCATATTGGAAAAATTAAAATAGGATATATTGAATTTCATATAAAAATTTAAATATTTAGAATTAAAAATTTAATCCCGAGGCTATCTCGTATCACTTGGGCATTTTCTATATCTGCGAGCGTCCTTTTCGAGAACGTATTATAGACGATATATTATCTTATCAAGCTCTGCGTCTGCGTTTTACGTCCTCAGCGCGCGCTCGTATCTAATAATCTCAATAGACTTAAGCACCCCCATCTTCGCACGATTATATGCTTATATATTCTAGACCATGCCTATATATATTTATATATTCTAGACCATGCCTATATATATTAGAGGGGGAGAAGAAAATAGTATAATATAATTCGAAAAATATTGAAAGGGTTTTAAGATAGCTGGTATTTGAACGATTCCAAATCCCAGCGTCTATAAGATAAATGTATTAATTTCTGTATATTTCTGAATTCAACGTCTCGATAATATTTAAATAGTTCTAATATATAATTTCTACGTGGGGGAATATTCCACCAAAATAATATCGTTATTGATATTTTCGTCGATTGATATAAGATAATCCCAACCCCGAATATTTCTTTCAAAGAAATNAATTCTAAATATTCAAGAATATAATAATAAATATATATATGAATTAAAATAGTTATTATCCTCATTATTGAATTTTTCTTTGATTTATCATCTTCTATTCTTGTTTCTTTTTCTTTCTTGGCTCTTTCCCTCCTTCTCGCCCTCCTCAAATACATTCCACCACCCCCCGCGATATAAGCGCCCCACACAACAGACACAACATAACACTACATACATAGAACTTAATATACGACACATATGATATATAGACCAGATTTTGCACAACACTACCCACATTGTACGTCCCATATATTAGAAGATACAAAAAGATAGAATACGACATACATTTTAGATCCTCCTTTTCGGAAAGAACTTAAATTCCACTAAATACTGACTCTAGAGAATACTAAAGAAAATAATAAATAGTATTGAATACTACCTCTAGACGACTCTATAAGATTAAGGCGCGGGCTTCTTAACTATTCATTCTAGAAGAATTTACGAGATACGATACGTATTTCAAGCTTCCTATTCCTAGAAAATTATACATATCACTAAATCTAAATTCTAGAAGGCTCTACGAAATACAACGTTTATTTGAGACCATTCCCCGAAGATTATAAATACGATTCTCTAGAAGATTCTATTAGATACGAAACACATTTAAAATCCCCCCCTCTCCTAGAAATTTCTAAACATCCTTGAATATCACTAAACGACCATGCAGATATCTATGATACAATATATAAGCTTCAAATTTCACTTTATCACCCATATATATATAATGTAACTTTAAACACACCTACCCTTTTATAAGACCCAATATTTATCAGATAATACATATGGTAGCTCCCATATATATAACACTCATATCATATCCCAGATATAGAATACAACGCATACACACAACACACATCAAATATAACTTAACATATACCATCAAATACACCCATAGATATAACAAGATACCACAATTACAGAGACTTCTAAAGAGGCTCACTCTATGAGATACCATATATTAGAAAGCCCCCCCATCAATATCAAAAATATCATGAAAACCACTAAATACTAATTCTAGAAGATGTTAAGACATATACTACACATTTAAGAAGACTATACCTTCCCAAGGCGATTCTCAATACTACTAAATTATACCCCCCTCCTAGAAGAGTCTAAACGTCACTAAATCCCATTGCGCGACTGCCCAGACATACCTAGTTTAATTTAGAATACGCATACCCCACCTAACATAACCCCACACAGACATGCACCCTTACACACACAACACTCAATAAAGAATATACAAAATTCGCCATATGCAACATACGCAATACATACAACACACCCATACACCACACATACACACACAACACACACAACACACAACACACACACACACACAACACACACACAACACAAACAACACAAACAACACACACACATAACACACACAACACACGCACACGCAACACACACGCAACACACACACAACACACACACATACACAACACACACACACACACATACAACACATACAACCAACATACAACACACACAACACACACACACACACGCACAACACACACACAACACATGCACACACAACACACACAACACATGCACACAACACACAACACACACGCACACAACACACACACACATACACAACCCACACGACACACATACAACACACACAACACACACACATAACACAACCCACAGCACACAACACAAAGCACACATCACAAAGCACACAGCGCAGCACACCCAACACCGCACGTAACACAACCCACAACACGCGCACTGCACACGCAACACCGCACATACTCCTCTCGCAGGCTCTGGAGGGCTCATCCACTCGTTCACTATTATCTACAGACAGACTCATGTGGGGTTATCCGGTCCATAATTTTACAAATAAAATGTCAAATAGACATAAATAGTTTTCGTTTCAGCCTAACTAACATACATCGACGAGAAAGATGAATTCTCCACATTATTAAAGTAGTTGAAATAAAAATATCGACAATGAACATTATGTATCATATATTAATATTCTGTTTCTTCAATATGTCAGAAAATAAGGAAAGATAGAAAATCCTCAATATTGAAGAGGAAACTCTTTTTTATAATATCAAGAACCTATATTAAAGCTAACATATCTTCAATTACATCAAGTTTAAGTAAAAGTACATCTATCAGATCTTCAGTTATTTCGAATAGTATCTAAAAATATTTATGATCACTATTCATCTTGTTCATATATATATATATCATTTATTATTCTTCTCTTTCGAATTTTCCATATCGAATAAACTAGAAGGAAAATGTTCTGTACATATACATACATATATACATATCTATTTAATTAATAATTGCTAAACAAATATCAGTTATAGAAATATCAGAACAACCTTTTTATTTCGCTTCCAACAAAACACCCTTCGCATGAGTATCGTGCACCTGTTGTTAAACCGAAGCAATTTCGTACATTAATCTAAGAAATATGGTACCATGTTTCTGGGTAGCTATTGCATTCTTCGAAACCGATGCTGTAAAACAAGATATATGAATCGAGTTCATCCGTATGAAAGAAAAGTTGTGTGTGTAAATATATGAATATACATATATTCCACGTCGTGATTTTTTCAAGGTAGCTGCTAAGTTTCTTCGAAGCCGATGCCGTAGATCCAAGAGCCTCGAAGACCTCTATTAGAGCCAGAGCTGCAGCTACAGCTGGAGATACAGGCATAGCTATTGATCTAAATTAAGAAACACATCATGATAAAGATATAGAGAAACATGTAGATTTAGATATAGATGTAAATATAGATATGGATACAGATATAGACAAAGATATAGATATGGATACATCTATAGGAATAGTTGAAGATATTGACATAGATTTATATAAATAGATAGAGATAAAGATAAAGAGAAAGAGAAAGATATAGATATAGATATAGATATAGATATAGATACACGCATAGGTGCAGATAAAGATACAAACACAGATATTTGTGTGTATGCATATATACATATATAGACAGATGTTGATATAGATGTGGACGTAGATATAGTTACAGACACAGATATATAGGTTTTGATATATGTATAGAAGAAGATATACATATAGGTATAGATACAGAAACAGATTGGGATAATCGAAGATATAGATTTCGAGTTGGGTACAGGCATAGATATAAGTATAGAGTTATAACTAGAGATGTTGAAATGGAAAATGATACAGAGATGCCGCTAGACAGTGAAATAGTCAATGACATGGCTATAGCTATACCTACCGGAATCGGCATAGGTATAGGTAGAGATATGGATCCAGTTTCGATCCCGGTGTCAAAACCGATACAGGCATGGACACAGAAAAGATAAGACATATATGTATATATATAGAGGTATGGCATGGTGACGGTTGACAAGTTAAAAAGTAAGTTGATGTAAGGGTATGTCAATGTAGACATGTAGGCATAAAGACATATGTATACCCACTTAAAGTATACAGACAAAAAGGTGCATGAATCTATTGGTGTAGACATAGATGCAGATCGATAGTTTTCAAGAAACACAGATGTGTGGATTTGTGCAGGTGTATGGATGCACAGACCTACAGAACCCTACAGATGTATAGATTATGGGCTTTGAGAAATATAGATTATAGATGTAGAAGATAAAGATACAAATATAGATCAACAAAGGTACAGAGATCGATAGAGATAGGGACAGGTACAGGTGTAGGGCGAGGTCGAGGCATAGGTGTAGGTATAGACAGAAATATTCCATAGATACATGTATTTGGTTGGTTCTTTGCCGGTTTATGTGTTTGTGTGCTTTTGGCGTACTGGGTGATGTTGTCATTTATGCTTGTGACTTTCTGTATAGCTTTGATTTTCGTGGTGGTTGTGCTGACAGTTCTCGGAGACGAAGGTCTTGGTTTAGCTTCAGAGGAAAGCCCTACATAAAACCTAAACTCTAAACTAAATCGAAACCCTAAACTTTAAACACTAAACTCGAAACCCTAAACTTTAAATTTAAAGCCTAAACTTTAAACACTAAACTCGAAACCCTAAACCCGAAACCCTAACTACCTCAACCCTAAACCCTAATATGGGGTCTGAATATACTACAGGGGGGAGTTAGGGGATAATTCGATCTCGAACTCCTAACCCCAAGCCTGTAAACCCAACACCGGATATTCAAAAGCCATGAGGAATCCATAACACCAAACCCTGAGGAGGGGACTTTCTTATAGAACCCTATATAGTAATTACCCTTCCACCTCAAACAAAGCCACCCAGGAGCATTGCTCGGTGGTCTTGCGGGGAATGTTCACCAAAGCCCCGCCATACGCAGCGGAGCCTCGGACTACGCTCCAACTCCCAGACTGGGACTTCCTGTTAACCCTCTTTTACAGGTTCCTGTAAGAGATCTATAAGCGGTCCTTCAAGGGATCTACGAGGGTTCTTGTAAGGGTTGTTATAAGGGTGCTACAAGCGATCTATAAAGGTTCCTTGAAGGGATCTATACGGGGTCCTTTAAGGGTTTTTATAAGGGTACTATAAGGGTACTATTAATGGTGGTTTGGCGCATACGGATAGGGATTAGGGTTCTGCAAGGATGCCTTTAAATGGTTTTTTATCAGGCTCCATAGGAGTTTATAATTACGATACCTTGACGGGGTCTGATAGGGCTCTACAAAGGTTCAAGGGTGGGCTACAAAGGAACCCTATTACTAACTATTTCATCATTAAATGCACCCTTAGTTTCGAGGGCTAGTATACTGTGAATGCGCCCTGTATTTAGCTGCCCTAACCAAGGATCCTTGCAACAGTTCAAAGATTACTTCTTGATGGGGACCATTACACATCCCTGCAAAGTTTAAGGAGTACCGTACCCTGAAACTCCCAAAGGGTCCTAAGAACTGTTGTGGGGGATACTTCCCCAAATCATAGTAATAATTCCTAATATAGAACCCCCACATTCTACTACATAGGTACTTCGGAGCCCTAAACCCTAAACCCCTAAACCAAAAACCCCTAAAACCCCTCAATTAAGGCCTATTATAGATCCCTTTTAAGGAACCCTTATAGATCCCTTTGAAGAAGGAACCCCAAACCCCGCGCTGATCCAGGCGAACGGCCCCATGTCACCAGGGCCCCATCGGCTCGGACTGCAACAAATGCGCCCGCGGAGGGGTAAAGCTCCTCTATAAAGTTTCGGGGTTTAGGGGTTTAGGGTTTAGGGGTTTGAGGGCTTTAGGGCTTAAAGGGTTTATAGGGTTTATAGGGTCTACAGGGTTCAGAGGTTTAAGTCTAGTTCAGTGTTGAGGAGCCAGGGCCTGAGAAGGACCACCCTATCCTCCGTGACACCGTGTTCAAGGTTACCACGCGATGAGGCCGTGGGGCCTTCTCCTGCAGCGGCCGCAAAAGGTTCCAGAGGTGGCGATTGAAGCCGCCCGAACTGAATCCCTTCCCCCAAGCCGGGTGAACCGGCAGGTTGAGAAGGGAAGCAGCCAGGGCGCCCCAATCGCCCCCTCGCCACTGATCCTCCTGTCGGAACGTTGCCCAACACAATTTCTAGAACCACGCTCCTTCAGAAAATCTCGCCCTGGCGGTGGCCACAGCACAAAGTGCGGAGTCGGAGATGACCATGTCCACCTCCTGAACTCCGAAAGCTGCCTCCTGAAACGGTAGTCTGACGTCCGATTCCTCGAGGCCTTCGCGAGGGCCGGCAGGTACTTAAGCACCAGGGTCCGGATGCCACGCTCATTGAGGT
>BGNK01003773.1:19908-43199 GCA_003297005.1 Symbiodinium sp. clade A Y106 | reverse complement strand
TCCACGCTTTCGATGCCAACCTCAAAATATCATAGACTACCAGGATGCGAGTCGTCTACGCATGCCCTATTCTGTGTGCCGCGCTCTCCAGAATAGCTCCCATTCTTTCTGTGCCTGGCTTCAAATACAGGGTCGAACCACGTGTTAACGGGACAGCCCGGTCCATTGAGCAGCTTCTCAGCCCCGGACCATCGCCATCACGAACAGAAGCAGGACGAGCACCATCATGCGAAAGGCGGCAGAAGCGACACACGCACACACACACACCCACACCCACACCCACACGCACACGCACACGCACACGCACACGCACACGCACACGCACACAGACACAGACACAGACACAGACACAGACACAGACACACACAGACACACACAGACACACACAGACACACACAGACACACACACACCACACACACCACACACACACAACACACACACACGGACTGACTGACGAACGCACATACGGGAGAGCGACGACGAGAAACGTTAAGACAGGATCAAATGTTTCTTCTGGAGCACAGACGTCCGTTTGCAGAACATACAGAGTGAGAGCTGTTCGAAGAGCTACTTCACCGAATCAAATGCGCGTACTGCCAATGCGTACCGAAAAGTACATATCCGTGTGCAAACACAAGTGATGCTGTGGAATGTGCACGGTAGTTGCCCGCTTGCGTGAACCATAACTCAAGCTCCGAAGAGACTACGCATGCGAGCCAAAACAACAAGAGTAATTCATGACGATGGATACCATGCGCTGCGACAGAACGGGCAGTTTGCGACTCTGTGCGCCCAAAATGGAATAATGGACGCACTGAAGTTATGCAGGTAGACGATGGCGCTTCCCTTTTTTTCCACTGCCCTTTTTTCTTCTTCGCTTGCAGCAGGCTAGGGTCCCCAACCGATCCTGAGAAAGCATGCAACGGGCTCGATCGACGAGTGCGAGAACCGTTGAGGCCAAGACAGACACAGCGCCGAGGGATTGAGCGGTCGCAGGCCGCGATCGGTCGTCCTCGACGTTGAGATTTAGGTTCGTTCATGCTGTGTCGTGCGATGCTCCTGTNTTGTCTGTACTACGTCTTCAGTTTAGCACCACGCAGGGTCTAAGTGAGTGAAGCACTTCAGGCCCGGGCGCTGGAGCCGGCAAGATGTACTCCAGCGAGGGGTTGCTGCAATCAGTGCGTGCCATGCACTCGCACACAGACGCGAACCGACGCGTGCAGACACATGCATCAACATGCGAATCTTTCGCCTGTTGTTTCCGAAGAGCCAAGACCTCATCTCGCGTGCCAATTGCCTCAGCCGGCGCGCATTGCCAAAGCATCTTTTTTGCAATGCGGGTTCCAGACGTGCTCTCGGCGAAGTCTGNGAAGAGCCAAGACCTCATCTCGCGTGCCAATTGCCTCAGCCGGCGCGCATTGCCAAAGCATCTTTTTTGCAATGCGGGTTCCAGACGTGCTCTCGGCGAAGTCTGCGTCCGAGTAAAAAGAAGAGAAGCTCGTCCGTGTCAGCCTCGGGCTCCATGCAACACAACTTCCAAGTCGGATAAGTGCTGCGCCGACCCAATCTTCGATGTCAGTGTTGAAGAGCCTGCATGGCGGGACATCTTTTCCCTAGCAACACAGGCAAAGTCCTAAGCTTCTGCGCGGCTACTCTTCTTTTTTATCTAGAGTCTCCATTGTAGCTCTTGTTTTCCCTAAGGGTCCATGTGCCCAAATAGGGTTCCTTTAAGGGGTTCCTTTAAGGGTTCCATGGGGTACCATTAGGGTTTAGGGTTTAGGGGTACATGTTACCCAAATAGTATATACTTTGGCCCCATAAGTACCTATAAAGCCAAAGTACATGTTATCTGGGTACATAGACCCTTAGGGTTTTGGTTTAACCAAGTCTAGAATTAGGAT
This sequence comes from Symbiodinium sp. clade A Y106, assembly GCA_003297005.1. Classification (NCBI taxonomy): domain Eukaryota; class Dinophyceae; order Suessiales; family Symbiodiniaceae; genus Symbiodinium; species Symbiodinium sp. clade A. The sequence goes on along the minus strand of BGNK01003773.1, from coordinate 41,297 downwards.
CCTATAAGGTAACCCCAAAAAAGGAACTACAATGGAGACTACAGGTACTTCCTTTCTTTGTGCTCTTTCCATGGCTTCGGGGAAATGAGGGTGTGGTTTAGCGTTCCTGCGTATCCCGACACCCTGAACCCTCCTATTTTGTAGACTGCACGCAAGATCTCGAAACACCCTAAACCCTAAACCCCTAAACCGCAAACCCTAAACCCCTAAACCCTAAACCCTAAAGTAGCAGTCTTGGGGCCAGGGGTAAGGTTTGGGGGGCCGAGGGTCCTAAACCCTTCGGATTTAGGGTTTATATGTATAGGGTTTCGAGTTTGGGGTTTAAGGTTTGGGGTTCAACCTCATGCTACCTTGCACCTAGAAGTTTCGTGACTCTCATAGGGTTTAAGCTACGGCAAAAGCCCCAAGTGAGATAATTTCTAAGAACACCCCCCCTGCAAATACCCAAGAGTGTCCTGGCCGGGTTTAGGGTTTCAGGGTCGGATTAGGGTACTGGAATGCTACAGTAAAGTTTCAGGCCCCGACCCCACAGCCTGAACTAGCTCATGGTTGGGATAGTATTCAACATATGCATTACTGTTATTTATATTCATTATTGGGCTTAAGTACCCATAATTATGCAGGATTTTACCCAACTATGACAATGTGAAGAGAACTCTCCCAAATATTTCCCTACATAACTACCGTTCTAAACCCAAGTACGTCATTATAGGGTACTTTGGACCTTTAGACTGGGTTCTTGTTCAGGAGCGTAATTTAATAAAAGACACCATGATAGGGATGTATAGTAACTAATGGTTTCCTTATTATGGTACCCTAAATTATGGTACCCTAAATTAAATCCCTTAACAAGAAGCCAGTTTTGCTTCAGTGGGCCCTAAACCCTAAACCCTAAACCCTGAACCCTAAACCCTAAACCGAGCTCCTGAATCTCCTGAAGCTGGTCCTCTGCGCTGCTGCAGTCGCCGCCATGACTGGGATCTCCCCAACAAACCACTCGACCATCCAGGCCTGGGTGCTTAGGGTTTAGGGTTTAGGGGTTTAGGGGTTTAGGGTTTAGGGGTTTAGGGGTTAGGGTTTAGGGGTTTAGGGTTTAGGGGTTTAGGGTTAAGGGGTTTAGGGGTTCAGGGTTTAGGGGTTCTTGTTAAGCTTGGGGGCTTAGGGTTTAGGGCGTTAAGTTACCATAATTTGGGGTTCCGTTTAGCCTTCTAGTTAGATTTTAGAGATGGTCTAGGACCTCCTTGAGGACGAAATGAACCCTAAAAGGGTTTAAGGTTCATATACCATATAGGGATTCATCGTATATGGGTATAGGGCCCCTACGTTTAAGGGTCATTTCGTCCTTCAGGCTGGGGTTGTTAAGGAGTTTATAGTAGAACCCAGAAAGTTGGAACATGGCTTTAGGAGGATTCGTGCTAGGATCCCTTATACTTTACCTTAAGGGCATGAGGAGAATGATGTTCCAACTTTCTGGCTTCTACTATANTATAGTAGAACCCAGAAAGTTGGAACATGGCTTTAGGAGGATTCGTGCTAGGATCCCTTATACTTTACCTTAAGGGCATGAGGAGAATGATGTTCCAACTTTCTGGCTTCTACTATAAATTGAATCATCACAAATACGCCTATCATGATTACTTAACTTTCCTTACAAGAGCCAACAGGCGCAGTGCCGCGAAGGCCGTGGCAGAAGCGCGAACCGATCGAACGTCTCGCAGCTGTCCATCCACAGGGCCGTGGTCACCTTATTTGGGAGTTTCCGAAAATTAGGGGTACCCTAAACCCTAAAACAAACGAAAGACCCTAAAGCCTTACAATAAGGATCCTGCTATTTAAGGTCCACAGGGCCCTGGTCACCTGATTTACAGTTGTCGAGGCTTCGGGTTTAACGTAGGGGCATTAATAATCAGAATAAGGTTCCTTTAAAGGGGTCTATATAAGGGCTACTAAAAGGGCTACTATACATATATAATATAGGGGCCTTAATAATTAGAATAGGCTTTGGGGGACTAAAGGACTATACATACAATAAAGAACCCCAAAACCCTATTCTAATTACTAAAGGCCCCTACATTAGGGTCCAACGCATGTTGCACACGAGGTTCGTTTGTAATTAAACTGCTCCAGAAGGCCCTCGGTGAAGAACTGGTATGATAACAACAACCACATGTGAAAGAGCCGGAAGAGCACAGATACAGATGTCGACCTGTGATTTGGGCACTTACTTACGGGCCCAGGGGACTTCGTTTCTAAGGTTGGGGTTATAAGTCCCCTTCGTAGAGTTATCCTACCCCTAACTTTACTCGTAAGCTCACTTGTTACGTCCCTTCGGCCTTTCAGTAGCTTGGGTCAGCTTCAAGATGATGTTGAGGTCATATAAGAACCTGATTTAGAAACCCTGGTTCTTCAGCTGGGGTTGTCTACAACCCTAATATATAGGGCCAAGGATTCGTAATCAGGTTCCTGCAGTTCTCCTTCCAGTTCTTCATGTCGGGATTTTTTGAGAGAGTCTCCAACATCCTAAGTGTTCACCGACGCTGAAGCACTAACCCCCGAACCCTCACAAGCTAGACCCGTAAACCCTAAAGGGCTGAAATCATCTAAAGTCGCTGCATAAAGGACCACTGCAATAAACCTGTGTGGAAGCCTTAGCAGGAACCTATTAAAGGAACCTTCAAAGGAATTTTGAAAACCTTTAGAAGCCTTTGGAACAATAAACCCTAAACCCTAAACCCCTAAACCCTAAACCCCTAAACCCTAAACCCTTAAACCCTAAACCCTAAAGAGGTGTACCCTGCGCAAGCCTCCACGGCCAGCATCGCCCCAACCTCCGCGTTGCAAAGTCCATGAAGGGACTTATAGAGGCTTCAAAAAACCCAGAGGGTGCCACATACACTACCATTATGGAATTAGGTCCCCAAAACCAAAATAGGGATGGTTGTTTTGGGGCCTAATTCCATAGGTAGGGTATATGGACCCTCTGGGAAAGGTTCTCTGAGGGTGCTATGACTGCCTATTTTCCTAAGCCCCAAACGCTAAACCCTAAAACCGGGAAGCAAGGTTTTGGGTTAAAGTTTGAGGATCACGGGTTGAGATTTTGTTTTCTTGTGTTTAGAATGAGTTTTTGGGTTTAGGCTTCAGAGCTTTAGTTTAGCGTCTAAAGTTCAGAGATTTTTTAGGTTTAACGTCCAGAGTTTAGGGTTCAAAGTTTCAGGGTTTAGGGGCTTGGATTCAGAGTTTTAGGCTTTGCCTTAACCACAAATAACCTACCTCTTTAAGGACTCATGTAATAAGGAACCCTAAAACTGTAGGTTCCTTAGGGTCCAGGTATGGTTCCGGCATTGCATCAAGGGACTCACCACGCGACCATCCGCCCGAAGCGCTGCGAAGGCGTCGCAAGCACAAGCGACCTCCTCCAGCGCATCCAACTCATACCTGGCTACCTTAGACCTACCTGGACCCTAAACAAACCTAGGGTTTAGGGCCTAAGAAGCCTCAAACCTACGTGAAGTGTTCAAGCGCAGGGTTTTTGGTTCAGCTACTGGGGCTCCCTTATGGGGTCTCTGATCATGAATACTTCGGGTACGTTTCGTGTTCCCGTAAATTTCTGATCCCATCATCTTTGGCCCTGAGTGGGAGTTTCCGAAAATTAGGGGGTAGCTTATTTTGGGGTCCTTATAACAAGGATCCTACTATTTAGGGTACTATATCAGGGTCCCCTATTTTCGGAAACTCCCAAATCTAACCCTGAACCAAAGTCAGACAGGAAAACGCCGACTTTGCAGCCCTGGGTCCTGAACGTCAAACAGCTGGCTCTGCACCTGGGTTTAGGGTTGGGGCTTGAGGGCTTCAGGGGTGAGTGAGTTGGCTTGAGGGTTAGTAGTTTCTAAGTCTTAGCATGCAAGGTTTGGAGTTTTAGGTTAGGGGGGGTTTTAGGGTTTCGGATTATAGGTGCCGCGAAAACTGGCGAGAGTGGGTCAAAGGATTCATTCAAAGTCCTGCAAACCCAATGGCCCAAAACCCAAGGGAACAAAGTTGAAACTTTCAGAATCGCCTAATTAAGGCCCCGTTATGAAACCCCCATAATACCCCTTATAGTACTCCTTATATACCCCTTTAACAGGAACCCTTTAAGGAACCCTTACCTTATAAGAACCCAAAAGCTGAAAAGCTGAGTTTACAGCCAATAAGTAAACCCTGCTGAACCTTCATCCGAAACCCTAAACCTCTAAACCCCAAAAAACCCGAGGTTTGGGGTTTAGGGTTTTAGGGTTTTAGGGTTTAGGGTTTAGGGTTTAGGGGTTTAGGGTTTAGGGGTTTAGGGTTTGGGGTTTAGGGTTTTAGGGTTTAGGGTTTAGGGTTTTAGGGTTCAGGGGTTAGGGTTTCAAGGACCCGACTTGGGAGCCCAGGCCTTTCCAATGTCTCCGCCACTGTCGGCGTCCCCCCAGGCAACCACAGTACCGTCAACTCGGACGGCTGCAAAAGCCTTCGGGTTTAGGGTTTAGGGTCGTTAAACCCTGAGGCCCTAAATCATAATCCCGAGTGCCTAGACCCTCAAGAAAGAAATAAATAGCAATTGCATGTCTTCGTCTAACCGTGAAGACCTCAATTTCGAAATCGCCCCAGCAAGGCTTCCTTCCCCACACTGCCAACCAGCCCAACTACAAATCTGCTTCGGCCACCCCGCCTCCAGCCCAGCCGCCCAAGGCATGCCCAGCCCCAAGTTCGAGATCAGGTTCCAAACGGAAAAACTCGGTCAAACGAAAACGACACCGTAAGCCACCAATGAGTAGCCAAAACATGCGTACGTTTGCTGAGTTTTCGCATTGGGCGAACTCTTCAAATGTGCTCTTTCAGTGTTATTCGATGTTTTCGAAAAAAGGGGAGCCAAAACATATGGAATTGTGGTTTGTTGTTCGGGCCTTAGGAGCCGCCCAGCTGGATGTTTTTCATCTGGTCATCCAGAAGTAGCAGAAACGTACGCAGCTTTCTATTGCTCGGTTTTTGGGATACTTCGGCTGCTTTTCAACAGGATTGGGAACCGCAGACTCGCAAATTTCAGTGATTTGGTATGCTCAACCGAAAACGAACGGAGCCATCAGTGTTTTGGCGTATTTGTTCAGATTTTGGGAACGCTAAACGCAAGTTTCAGTGACTTGTGAGCATTTCGTGTGCCAGAAAAAGCACGCAAGAGTGACGAAGACACAGCCATTTCGATTTGTTTTGAGGGTCTAAGGAGCCATCCCAGAACCTTGCGCTCGAAGTTCCAATCTGGATGTTGATCATTTTGGGCATCCTTGGAACGCCTGAAATGAAAGAAACCATAAGCATTTTGATTTTTCTGGTTTCAGGAACCCTTAATGGCAACTTTGAATGATTTTTGAGCATCTCGTGGCTCCGGCAGCACCAATTGGACCTCTGTTTCGGGTCTGGGAACCACCAAGTGTCAAGTCTGGCTGAGTTTGAAGCAATGTCGGGCTAATCCAAGGAAAAAGTATCCAAAACATAGATGCTTATGGCCGAGCTGGGTCTTCGGGTTAGGCGAACTCCCCGAAGCGCTTGTCTCAGTGATTCCTTCTTCGGCAATTATGGATTTTCAACGCTTTCGATCGTCTTCGATATATCGACTTTTGACTTGTCGACGTGTCGCCTTCCGTTATACTTTCCGTTTCGCGGTTTTGACTTGGCGACTTTAAAGATTAGCTTTCGGCCGTCCGTTTCGACTTTTCGCGTCTTGCTGCGCTTTTCAACTATTCGCGGCTTTCAGATTTTGCGTTTTTTGTTGTAGCATTTTTTTGATTTTTCGCTGCTGTTTCTTGACTTTTCGCCTTCTCGGGCTTTCTGATTGTTCGCGCAAAACTTTATCCAATGCCACTTTTCGACTTTTCTGCTTTTCGGCTGCCGTTTGGCGGCATTCTCCGCTTACCCGCGGCAACAGGACCCTCCAAGTGGAACAACAAAACAACAAACCCAGAGGGTCTAGATACACTACCATTATGGAATTAGGTCCTCAAAACCATAGTAGGGGTGGTCTTTTGGGACCTGATTCCATGATAGTAGACCCTCTGGGAAAGAAGAGGCCTACAACCTGATCCCCCTAAACCCTAAACCCTAAACCCTAACCTAAACCCTAAACCCTAAACCCTACACCCTAAACCCTAACCTAAAGCTCCCAGGAGCAGGCTTTCGACTGGGGACCGAGGTTTGGGAGCTCACTACGAGGGTCCAGGACCCTCACCGTAAACTCTAAACTCAAAGCCGTACCTGGACCCTAAGGAACCTACTTGGAGGCCCTTTTGACTTAGTAAGTAGGGTTAGTAAGGTGGGTTATGGGGGATTATAATAGGGTTTCTAGGGGATACTAAGTGGACTTACTAAGTCAAAAGGGCCTCCAAGTACCTTTTTAGGGTTCCTTATTATGATTTCCTTATATGGGTCCTTAAAAAGGTAGGTTATTTGGGGTTAAGGTAGACCCTTAACATCCCTACACTGCCCTACACCCTAGACTATTTTCTCACTTGCCTCCTTTTCAAGCAATGTCCTACCTTTAAACCCAAACCCGATAAATCCAAGTCACAGAGCAGGTGGCGTGCAGTGACCGGACGCCTCGCAACCTGCAATTTGAAAGTTTTCGGGCTGAGGGTGTTCAGGGTGTGGTATATTCGACTAATTTTAATCAGGAACCCTTGGCTGAGTTCATCAGCCCCAAAAAGTGTACACTTTCAGTTTTATATTGGGTGATATTGTCCCAAAAAGTGTAAAGTGTATCACTCAGCTACTAAGGTTAGGCTGCTTCACGTGTGCGTAGTCACCAGGTATTTTAAGAGTTGCTCTGCATCAGGGTTGAGGGTTTAGGCTTGTAGGGCTGAGGGCTCTGCGTTTACGGTTGTGGAGTTCAGGCTTTTCGGCCTTAGGGGTCGGGGTTTCGCAGTGGTTTGTGAACTCCTTTGCAAGCTGGTGCCAGATGAGACAAGCGGCTGGTATTGAACACATCGGCTGTCCCCACCAGCAGCGGCATCTCCCCAGGTGACGACACTGCCATCTCCCCGAATAGCAGCGAAGGCCGCTGCCGTTGAACATACCGTCGACACATCGCACAGCCCGCCAGAAACGCGGCTGCTGTCTCCACCGAATTCTGGAGCACCCCATGTCATAACCCTCCCATCGGAGGACACTGCCGCACAGGCACCATAGGACATGCTCATCTGCTGCACCTTCTTCAGTTGCCTTCGCACCGCACTACTGTCTCCACCATGATCCTGGCGGTCGAAGTATACTTGGAGGATCGTGGGACTTAGTAACTATAGGGTTATCATTCAGGTAACTATGCTTAAAATTACTCGTAACCCAATTAAGGTACTTATAACCATACTTACTACGGTTGATGGACAAAATCCTGCATGACCCATAATAAGGAATATACCATAATTCCCATAGTTTAGGGTCCTTAAGGTCATGCAGGATTTTGTCCATCAGCCGTAAGTCCCATGATCCTCCAAGTATACAAGGCCTAAAACGGAAAATCAATTTATTCAGGCCTTGGTGCGCAGGCCAAAACCCTACGCCAAGAAATCTTAAAGTGCTGAAATCCACCTTGAAACCCTGGCCTATAAGCCACCTCTGTTCCAACAATGCCCATAAGCCACCTCTGTTCTAATAATTCGTAATCTTTCGACCATCATGAAGATGTTAATCTTGAAGAAAGGCGGTGTTAAATCAGGGGCCTGCAATGCCTCCATTATCTCGCAATAGATGAGGATCTGTCGTATACCCTAGACCTTAAACACATTATGAAGATCGGCGCCGGAACAAGCAGAATCGGCTTTCGACATATATCACAGTACAACCACATAGCTGCAAGCAAAAATGATCGTATAGGGGCCTTGATAATTGGAACAGCCCCTCTTATTTACACCAAATACCCACTATTAAAGGGCCCTTGGGGGGTCCTGGTATACCGATTTAACCGAGGATCGTTGTCTCCCCAGGTTCTGACCGAACCATCGGCGAGGATCGCAGCGAAGCCCAGGCGGAATCCACGCAAAGCACACACTTCCTGTGAGAGGCCTGCCTGTTTGGAGTTTAGGGTATAAGGTTGTAGAGTCGAGTTTAGGATTTAGCGTTTAGGGTTTAGCCTGCCTGACTGCGTGTGGCTTCAAGGTTGGGGTCTAGGCTTCAGAGCTTAGGCTTCAGCAAGCTCCGTGTCGTTTAATTCGTCGGTGCGCTTTTGTCTTTACTCCACCTTCTACTACTTCAATCAAGGCCGTAAACCAAGAATCCCTAAGTTTCAAGGTTAGGGTTTCAACCCTGAGTATACTATAGTGAAGTTTATACTGGTTTAGTATTTGGTATCGTATTAATAGGAGCCTTCATCATTCGAACAGGGTTCTGGGGTATGCTTGCAGCTAGGCATATAGTAGAAGCCAAAAAGTTGGAACATCAGTAGCCTCATGCCCTTAAAGTAAAGTAAAGGGAATCCCAGCATGAATCATCCTAAATCGATGTTCCAACTTTCTGGGGTTCACTAAAAAATGAAATGAGCCCCAGGTAGGACGCATGCCAGCCTCTTTTTTCCGAATAGCCAAAGGGCACGACAGGTTTGAGTTTTGGAGCATCCACGTTCTACTGAACTCAAAGCTTCTTAGGGTTGAGGGTTCATGAACAAACGTTGACTTACACCCAGATTCCTAACCCGTAAACTTCGAACCCTATAAGCCCTACCCCTTAAACCTCAGACCCAAAGCCCTCAAAGCCCTAATATGGGGTCCTTGGTCCTTAATAATTAGAATCGGGCTTTGAGGAATATTATACTACAGTTATAAGAAGGAACCACCAAAATAGTATAGGTAATTATTAAGGCCCCGTTGGTATAGTACCCTTATAGCTCCCTTATAGTACCCTTATAGACCCCTTATAGTACCCTGAAAGACCCCTTATAGTAACCTTGTAGACCCCTTATAGTACCCTGAAAGACCCCTTATAGTAACCTTGTAGACCCCTTGTAGTACCCTTGTAGACCCCTTATAGTAGCCTTATAGACCCCTTTAAAGGAACCCAAAGGCTCCTCATTCCAGCTCCAAGCTGCTTCGGAGCCATCTCCTCCTGCCTCTGGATTCCCCCAGCAGATCACCGATCCATCAGCTTTCCTATGTTCCTAAGGTTCCCTTAAAGGGATCTATAAAGGTTCCTTTAAGGGGATCTATAAGGGTTCCTTTAGAGGGCTTTTATAAGGGTTCCTCTAGAGGGCTTTTGTAAGGGTGTTTTAGGGTCTACTTCAAGGATCATTAGATTCCTGAGTAAGCCCTTTACAATAAGGCTACCCTTTTTCCTACTATTCTGTTTTAATAGAGAAACCCTAAAACAAAACGGGCAAAAGGGTACCACTCTTGGACCTAGTTTCAGAGCAGCAAAAGCCGCGCTTGTTGCGCAGACCTCCTGAACCTGGGGTTTAGGTTTCAGGTTTAGGGTTAGGGTTCAAGTTTCAGGGAACCCTAAACCCCCAAACCCTGTATAATTAGTGTCAGTAGTAGAAGGTTCATAAACCAGGAATTCAGACAAACTATACCCCTATTGCAACCGTATGATCTCATTAGTGAAACCGAGACCCTATAACGCCCATACGGTTGATGATATAAATCCTGCATTCCCCATAATAAGGAATATAGCATGATTCCCATAGTCTACGGTCATTAAGGTACTGCAGGATCAGCAACTGTATAAATCCCAAAAATCGTGCGCCCAAGAACCTCACAAAGCTGATCCTGCACCCCGTCGCTGTCGCCACCAGACTCAGCATCGCCCCACGTAATCCTTCTTGCTGCGGCTTTGGGACTAGGGCCTGCCTCCGAACCTGAGCCCCTAAATCCGATCCTAAATCCTAAGGAGCTTATGAGAACCCAAACGGGCTGCGGAACATACCTTAACTCACGTTAAGGTTCCTGCTCGAATGTACGGGATGCCACTTATTAAGGCCTTTTAGAGTCTTTGGGTCAAACTTCACTTAGTCGGGATTTGCGCTTTGTTGGCTTTTGGAACCTGGGCTGACTGCCGACTGGTGGACGTCAATGATCCTCTAAGGTAGCAAGCACCACTCTTTGAAGGTTGCGTCGGGCATCTCTCCAAGTAGATAAATAAACAAACCAAAAAGAAAATACATATATATATATATATATGTATATATATATATATATATATCGATAAAAGGTATACTAGCTAGCCAGGGATCACGCGACCGTCGGCACGGATAGCAGCAAAGGCGCCGGCTGTGCCAACAACTTTCTGAACATCTTGCAGCTGATCTCGTACCTTCACAGAATACTTAAACGATCATGTGACGTAGTAATTACGGTCATTATTAGGGTAACTATACTTATAATAACTTAAAACCACAATTAAGGTACTAATCACCATACTTACTAAGTCTCATGATCCTCCAAGTAGAAGGAAACCTCCGGGCCTCGCCTTTTAGCAGCAATCCAGAACCGAAAACCTTAAATTCTTCTCCCTTTAAACCCAAACCTTTAAACCCCTAAACCCCGAGCCCTAAAGCCTGTAAATCAGGGTGCTACCGGAAAAACGTGCCTACACAGACGCGTTCGAGCGAGGGGTCTTGGTGGTTCGGCGTGAAAGAGACTGGGGGTCTTGGGGTTTAGGGCCTTACGGGTTTAGAGTCTGCGAATTCGGGTTTTAGGGCATTGTGCATTGTGGGCTTTAGGACTTAAACGTGCTTTAGGTTATCAGGGATCGGCTCCCGTAGCCCTTTTCCTACGATTCGGGTTCGTTAGGAGACCCCCAAATGAAAAGGGCAAAAGGGCACTACTGGGAGACCTAGAGAACCCTAAACCGTAAACTCTAAACTCTAAACCCGTTAACCCTAAATCCTAAACCCCTAAACCCCAAACCCCTAAACCCTTAACCCTTAAACCCTAAACTCTAAACCCTAAACCCGTTAACCCTAAATCCTATAACCTTGGGAGACCTAGAGAACCTTCCTTCGGCTGAGAGGGGTTCGGGCTGGAAGCCCTTTGGGGATCTTAGCCTTGAGAGACCTAGATCTTCCATCATCCAATAACTTAGGGTTTAGGGTTTAGGGTTTAGGGTTTAGGAGTTTAGGAGTTTAGGAGTTTGGGGTTTAGGAGTTTAGGAGTTTACGGTTTAGGGGTTTAGGAGTTTAGGGTTTAGGAGTTTAGGAGTTTAGGGTTTAGGCTTTAGAGTTTAGGATACCTTGAATCCTTTTGGGGGATCTCACCATGATTTAAGGTATATTCCTTGGTTGAGGGATCTTGGAAGATCTGGGGACTCAGGCGTCAGTCGAGAAGAGGGGATCCCAGTGTAGCCGCTCGGTGGTGGTAGTAGCAATGGTAGTATTGGTAGTAGTAGTAGTAGTAGTAGTAGTAGTAGTAGTAGTAGTAGTAGTAGTACAAGCCGCCATACTTTAGGTTTTGGGGTTTAGGGCTTAGGAGTTGAGGGGTTTAGGTGGAGATGAAGTTCTTAACGGTCATGAGACAATACCACACTTTCCAGACATGCCCCTAACACTAGAAGACATACAGCAACAATCCAACCTCATTGCACAAAAAAACACCGACCAATGTAATTATGCCATCCAACGATGATGAAGACTCTCTCTGGCTTTCGCTCCGGTCCTCGTTCTTTGTCTCGCTGTCGATCTCTCTCTCTCTCTTTCTCTCGCTCGTTCGCTCCCTCACTCGCTGCATGTATGTATGTATAAATATATATATATATATATATACATATACGTACACAAACATACGTATATGTAGCTATGCATATATAATATATACACCCACACCCACACATCCACATATTTATATATATATATATATATACACACACACACGCACGCACAATCGTGAACATACACTTATATAACACAGACACATACACCTGTACGTGGACTATAGCTTTGTGTATCGCTCTGATCATAAATGCCGATGTATGTCTTTATAAGGACAAGAATGACTGTTACCACTTGGTAGCCCGCTTGTAGTAATCAGAAACGTACTAATCAGCACTAAGAATATGATTCCCATATCAACTCTGTCCTTGTTATTGTCTCTGTGTGTCTAACGCCAATCAACCAACCAGTGTATGAATCTATAAACCAACCAATCGGTTTGTCCACCAAACCTAACGTAACCTTACCTTAGCTATCTTGTCTTACCTATCTGTCCATCTACCTACGTGCCTGGCAGGCTATCTAGCCACAGCCATCAATAACATGCAAGTTTGCTGTGTACCTGTATATCCCGGCTACCTATATACCCTGTCTATCTTTAGCCACTTACACACCCAAATCCAGACCCAATCCTAAGCACCAAATGCAAAATCCTGTTCCCCTAAACCTCAAAACAGAGCCCCCTCGGGGAATCCTAAGTTTCAAAATCCTCTTGCCTTAAAAGCCTACTGTAGGGGACTTAATAATTAGAATAAGCGATTTCGTGTGGCTTTCTCCTGTTGTGTGTGAAGAAGACGTTTTTTTATTCTCGTTGTGGGGTTTTGGGGGATCGTTACTATAACTATAGTACAATGTACCACCAAACCCTATTCTAATATGAAGGCCCCTATAATTAAACAGAACCCCCAAGGGGCGGACGCTGCTGTCGTCGCCACCCAGCTCGGGGGAACCCCAGGTGCGAACGGAGCCATCCGCCTGCCCGTCCAAAACCCCTTATAGTCAAGGAATGTACCTTGAATGTTATCAGGGTTCCTATTGAGGTTTAAGGTATATTCCATAGATAAATCTAGGTTGGGGTAGAATTCAACTTGCAGCGTAGGGGTTAAAGAGCATTGAAAACCCGCAGGGCAACTTCAATAGGTTTAGTTCAAGGTTGCCGGGTTTGGGGGAGTTTAGTAGCGTCGGGCTTTACGATTTAGAATTGTCAGGCGCAGTGCCTTAAGTAAACGGCTGGAGGGCCTGCACCATTGGAGCGGCGGGCGGAGTGAATCAGTTTAGTTTAGGGTTTGGGAATCAGTCACAAGCGCGATCTTGGAATGCTGCTTACGCACTTTCGGCCGTCTTCGTTTGACAAGGATCCACAAACTAATGGGTTTTTAAACCCCAAACCTTTCGCGTTCCTTTTATCAGTAAAAGGTCTATAAGGGCTATTACAAGGGATCTATACGGGTTCTCTAGAAGAGGGTCTTTAGGAAGTAGAATCGGGTTTTGAGTGGAATGTTTCTGCAATATAAGGAGCATTCGGCTTAAGAGGCTAGTGGATGAGGATTTTGGGCTACGCGGTTTGGGTGTTAGGGTTGTTGGGATGCTCAGGGCTTAGGGCTTTAGGGTTCTAGGGTGTACTTGGAGGCCCTTTTGACTTAGTAAGTCCACTTAGTATCCCCTAGAAACCCTATTATATATAATCCCCCCATAACCCACCTTACTAAGTCAAAAGGGCCTCCAAGTAGGGTTTAGGGCGACGGTTTAGGGCATAGGGCTTACGCCGAAACAAGTAAACCAATTGCTTGCCGGGGATAGAATCTGGACTTGGGGGAGATAGTAATTTATTAAGAAAAAAGAATAACTGTAACTACATAATACATCTGCTGATTATGTCAATCCCCCCAACCCTACAAGCACAACTCTAAACCCCAAACCTGAAATCCTGACCCCTTAAGCCGGTGTCCCAGAAACTTCCTGGGCCTGCAGCGCTGCGAATGCATCACCAGAAAAGGGCGTCATTAAGGCGCAGCTTTCCGAGATGGATTTCCTGGGCTTAGGGGCGTCGTGTCGCCTAAACTCCACCTTAACCCCAAATATCCTACCTTTTTAAGGACCCATCTAAGGAAATCATAATAAGGAACCCTAAAAAGGTAGGTTCCTTAGGGTCCAGGCACGGTTTAAGGTTTCGGGCGTCTGCCCTGAGCTCTACGCCCTAAACTAGTTCATGGTTGGGATAGGAATAAAAATGTACATTTCTATTCCTTATTGGGTTTAAGTACCCATAAACATGTAAAATGTTACCCAACTATGACAAAGTAAACCCTAAAAGCCCTAAAGCCCTAAAACCCTAAAGCCCCCAAACTTAAACTTGGTTTTTGCAGCAGCCGAGTAGGGCCGGGCGTTGGGGAGCTCCATGTTCGTAGTAGCCGATGCCCCAAAACCTTCAAACGCGACACCCTGAATTTCGGTGTGTTGCTGATGATCAGAATAGGACTCCTGCTGAGGGTTGCTTCAACGGGCGTATATCAGGGTTGTATCACGTAGCCGTCTTTATATGGTATGATGATGTAGGGATAACAAAGGAGTACAATAGCTGACTATCCAAGTACCCCAAATTCCCTAGTCACTAAGTTCCATGATCCTTTAAGTATCCAGTGAAACGGACCGCACACGTCCATTCCCAAATCCAGAATCCTTTTCCGTGACTGTGAAGCTCACCTCCACCCTCAACCCCACAATACAGGGGCCTGAATATTTATTAGAATGGAACTTTGGTGTATACTCGATCACACCTCTACAAAATCTGCAAATGGATGTTCGTATATAGTATCATAAAACGTATTCGGACCCTATGCTGGATTCTTGTCAAGGAATTTAATCAAAGTTACAATTGTAAAGAAACTGCATTATTCACTATAGATCCCTAGTATGGTAACTTAAGCTAAATTCCTCAACAAGAACCCAGAAAAGTATTCGGACCCCATATGAACCACACCCCAAACCGTAAACTCACACCTCGGCCCTGGGGCCGTTAACCCTTAGCCCAAAGCCGCCAGCCCTAAAGCCGAACCAAAACTAAGTTCTTGTAAAGGAATTCAGCTTAAGCTACCATAATGGGGATCTATAGTAAATAATATGGCTTCTTTATTATGGTAACTTAAACTAAATTCCTTAACAAGAACCCAGACTAGGGTTTAGGGTTGAGCTTCAAGCTTTTGCTGTGCAATGGGGCCTCTTGGTTTCGGGTTTCGGCCAAACCCTCACCTCGAAAGCCAAAGGCTCCAAAAAAACCCTAAACCCTAAACCCTAATCTCTAAACCCTCAACCCTAAACCCTAATCTCTAAACCCTAAGCCCTAAACCCTAAACTCTAAACCCTAAGCCCTAAACCCTAAGCCCTAAACCCTAATCTCTAAACCCTAAGCCCTAAACCCTAAACTCTAAACCCTAAGCCCTAAACCCTAAGCCCTAAACCCTAATCTCTAAACCCTAAGCCCTAAACCCTAATCTCTAAACCCTAAGCCCTAAACCCTAAACTCTAAACCCTAAACCCAAAAGTTCAACAACTCAAACCCTGGCGCCTGACCTCCCAACTTGACTCTGCACTCCAAACCGTCGCTTTGACACCCCAAACCCCAAAACTGTAAACCCTAACTTCTCAATTCAACCGCCAAAATTCTGGATTCTATACCCTAATTACCCCGAAACTCTGCAAAACTCCACAGAACCCACAGCACCTTTATAAAACCCTATAAAACCTCGTAAAACCCAATAAAACACTGCAGCTTCGGATGGTAAAATCTCAAGAAAGCACCGCCCCATTCACGAATGCCAAGCCACTGCGCTTCAAACCTCGATCGCCGCAGGTTCGGAGTTTAAGGGTTTAGTGGAGGGTTGAGGGTTTAGGTCAGTTTAGGGGTTTGGGGTTTGGGGCAGTTTAGGGGTTTGGGGTTTGGGGCGGTTTGGGGTTTGGGGCAGTTTAGGGGTTTGGGGTTTAGGGCAGTTTAGGGGTTTGGGGTTTAGGGCTTAGAGCTTCGGGTTTCACCTGCGCGCTCCGCGCCGGGCAGGCGCCCAGACCCGGAGAAGAGGGTAATGGGAGGGTAATGCTGGGTTCTTGTTAAGGGATGTAATTACTTTAAGCTACCA
Organism: Symbiodinium sp. clade A Y106; assembly: GCA_003297005.1. Lineage (NCBI taxonomy): Eukaryota > Dinophyceae > Suessiales > Symbiodiniaceae > Symbiodinium > Symbiodinium sp. clade A. Next base: position 25,469 of record BGNK01003773.1, on the reverse strand, counting down.
TAACAAAGGAACCGCAATATTTACTTTAAATCCCTATTACATTTATACAACTTAAATTAAATCCTTTAGCAAGAACCCAGAAGGACGTTCTTGTTTCGCGCTTCCTGGTAGTGACGTTCTGATACTTCCCCAATAAGCCACCGAAATTGAAGGCTAATCTTTCCAGTTACTACTAGACTGTAGGAACCCAGCAGTTTAAAGGTTGTATGTGTAGTGGGGAACTAAGTTCTTCTTTCACTTGGACAAGGGCCCAACCCAACGTCCTGACAGAAACTGCATGGGAAAGCTTCCAAAATTTCCCACGTTCAGGCCCGCGGAAATCTCAACTACTCCTAGATTCAGAAGTAGCCAGTCGTGCACTTGCATGTTTTGCACTTAAACAGACGTCTCTCCTTCAAGAAAAGAAAGAAAAAGATGTCTGAAAGTAAGCGCTTCCTACGGGAAAATGCGCAGTCAGAACATCAACTCCTGTGGACTCGCATGACTTGGACAATGACAACACCCTTTTGCCACGCAGAGGCATGTCAAAACTTCAACCAACTGCAAGACTCGAAAGTAGCGAATCCCTCGGCCCTGCCACGTGATTTGTACTTCGCTTGCCTCTAGTGACACTCTAGTTCGTCCGAAGTCTCGGCGCCTGGTCGGCATTGCGCGTAGGGTGTAGGTTGCATGCCAACCCGAGAACAAATGTCTTTGGGATATGCCCCAAAGCTCTGCAGATTCGAAAAACTCCTGCAACGAACCTCAAAGAACCCTATTCTGATACATCGTGAGGCCCGAAACCTTTAAACCGTAAAACCTACACCCAAAACCCTGAGGCCCATTAGCCTTAAGTTGCGTCTGAGACGCAAAGAAACGACGCTCACAGCTCGGAATATGGCAGAGAGAGTGTCCTTCGGCTTAGGGCTGCTTTAGCGGAGCTATAACGGCTCCCACAGGGATCTACAATGGTAGCCTAGCGTTTAGGGTGGGGGTTGGAGTGTTGGGGTTTAGGGTTTAGGGTTTGAGGGTTGCGAGTTTGGGGCTTAGGGTTTAGGGTTTAGGGCTTAGGGTTTAGGGCTTAGGGTTTAGGGTTCATGCACTTCCGAAAACAGGCTTAGGCAGGCAAGGGCTTATGCTTCCAAGTGAGTTGAGGGGTTTACGGCTTAGAGCTGTTCTTCCTAAGGCCATGTGTGCGTCACACTTGGAAACACTTCATGTTTAGATAGATAGCCCCTTACGCACATACTCTACTCTACTCTACTAGACTAGACTATGCTATGATACCCTGAGGATCAAAATGGCCCAAAAGCCTTATATAGTATGGTCTTTGGGCCCAAAAGCCTTATAATATGAGTCCTTAGAGCCCTAAACCATATAGATCCCTTTAAAGTACCCCCTTATAGATCCCTTTAAAGGAACCTTATATGAGTCCTTAGATCCCTAGGGCTATCATTTTTGGCTTTGGGGGCTTCGGGGCTACTGGGCCTACTTGTAATTCCCAGGGGGTTTAGAGTTTAGGGTTTAGGGATCCTCCAAAACCCCTTAATTAAGGAATATACCTTAAATCTAATTAGGGTTCCTATTATAATTTAAGGTAGGCTCTGGGCACCTTGTAGTTTTTCGGGGATTGTAGGCTTTGGGCTTGAAGGTTTTACAGGGGTTTAGGGCTTACTTGAAGGATCACGGGACTTAGTAACTACGGCTATTCTTCGGGCAAAGGTGCTTATAATTATACTTGAAACCCCAATCAAGGTACTTATGAGCATACTTACTAAGTCCCATACGCCGCATTGTAGACCCCTTATGGATGACTTCAGGGATCATAGCCATACTTGCCTACTTGCCAAGTATCATGGGGAACCAAAGGTTAACCTTTTTCATAATATAAGGATTATATAGGGATTATGCTACCCCAAAAGGTTAAAGGTTACCTACTCTACTACTAGGCTTGCCAAGTCCCATGATCCTCCAGGTAGGGGCTCAGGGGGTTTTCGGCTCACAATGTAAAGTGCCTTTGGTTCACAGGCTTGAGCAGGGGGACGCACCCGAATATAGGGGAACAGGATTTTGAGGTATAGTCTACTGTGTGTGTATATATATATGTGTATATATACATATGTGCATATACATACATATATATATATGTACGAAGCATGATATCGGAACGTTACCCTACAGGTATGTAGGGTTTGATGTGGCCTCTCACCTGATGCTGGGGTTGCGGGATCTTCCACCCATCCTGATTTTGAAGGTTGGGTTTAGGGCTTGGGGTTGAAGGTTTAGGGTTTAGGGTTTAGGGTCGAGGGTCCCATGGTGATTGGGATCTAAATGCTACTCTTGCCTCAGGGATCTCGGGGGTTTTGTGCCCTGCCTGGAGGGTTGCGAGCCTCCAATCTACTTGTAGTCTTACTTGTAAGCTACGCACGCAGCGTGCGACGGCATGGAGTCCCGCCGCCAAAACGAGTGTAGTTTGTGCATGAGCATCTAGTCTTTGCATCCACAGCCTTGCTCTGAGAATCGATAATTACTTGCCACACTTGCTGCAAAGCAGGGTGCTCCAACAAACCCTAAACCGTAAAGTACAGAAACTACAGCCGTCCATCTGCACACATCCCTTATGCCCCAGAGCCATGAACACACACTGTGTGCTTGTGGAGAAAGCGAGCGCCTGGCACGTCCGTTTTTTTTTTGGGGGGGGAGGGGTCCCTTTATTCATACTGATGCCATGCCAAGAACCTTAAACAGTTTAGGGTTTAGAGGCTAGGGTGCCCAGAACCTTACTTAATTGCACTTTAGACCCTAAACCCCAAACCCGAAGTCCTAAACCCCGAACCCTAAACGCTGGGCCTCGCTTTGTAAGCCGAGCTCTGCGAGAGTGTCCCAAGGCGTCAACGCTTTTCCTTGGCTTCATCGAAACTGGATTAGGGTTTAGGGCTTCGGGTTGCAGTATTTTGGGATTTGGGGTGGTTGGGGTGGTTTAGGGTTTTGAGGTTTGGCATGCGTGTCCAAACACATTTCGATATTATTTCGAGTCAAAAGCAGGCAAAATCAAATTCTCGCAGAACAAGCCGGAGTCCAACTCCGGATATGCAGGAATCGAGACTCAGTCAGCTGCCAATTGCAGTAATTCTCTTCCAAATGTCTCTCTTCGAACTTGCTGCTGCACGGGATGCTATTCCTGCAAGGTACCCGCCTTCTCCACTTAGGGTTTAGGGTTTAGGGTTTAAGGTTTAGGGTTTAAGGGTTCTCTGATCTCTAAACTTTGACAGATGGACAGCTGCCCGCTAGAAGCCTCGAATGAGAGTCCTGACAAACCCTGAACCCTAAAACCCACACCCTGACACATGCTAATGTAGGAACTTGATTAAGAAACCCTGGCCCTAAAACCCCAATATATTAGGATCCATATACGAAGCCTAATAAGGACCCAAGGTTTCTTAATCAGGTTCTTACATTAACCCTAAACCCTAAACGCCTGAACCCTAAAGCCAACAGAATTGTCGGTCGGATCATCCAGATCTAGGATTCTGAACACAACAGGCGTACACCATAAAAGCCTGATGCCCTTAAATCCTGAACCAACACCCATCTCGAAGCTCGGGCAGTTCAGGGCTGAGAGTTTCCCCTAATATCAGCCCTCAAGAGTACAATGTAGAACCTGGAACCTGAACTACACCGAAAACTGGGTGAAATTAGACAACGCAGAACCGAGCTGCGACCTGTCGATGTGAACAAGGCGGCGATCCCCTTTTGCAGTTGCTCTTCCTCAGCTCGTAGCGTGTCTAGGGTTTAAAGGTGCAGTCAGCTTAGACCGGGTCTTTAGTGGCCATGTTCCCACCGTGATTTTGATACCACTGTCAACGGCAAACAGCTAACACTAATACGAAAAACGCAGCAATCAGCACAGACATCTTTAAGTAAGGGAAATGGGGTGAACATAACCTGAACCCTCAATCCTAAACCTGCTTTACAAAGCCAGATGTAAGAGCTTGAGAGAACCTCATAGCACCCTTGCTGGCAAATCCACGGATAATAGCAGTGAACAGAACTTGCTGAGCATTGAACGGTTTGGGTCTCGGGCATAGAGTTTCGGTCTTAGGGCCAATATCGAGAGAGACTTTACATTGACATGACAGGCCAATAGCAATCGTCTCGCGACAGCAACTCGCTCCACGTAGAGGTCCTGTGGAGGGAGGTCTGCGGATGGATTCTTACCACTAGTGTCGGTCGCCAGTACCATCGTCATTACAGTCATCTTCAGCATCCTCATCAGCACTAATAGGAACACATCGCAACTGCCCTCGCTACAGCTCTTGCTAACCTTGCTGCTTTGGAACCGTTTTCCGAGCTTTTACAGCCTGTTACAAAACATTACAATGCAGTCCCAGCCTTCTCTTAGGGTTTAGGGTTTAGGGAATGAATCATGCCCGAGGGGCAGCTTGCTTCTGCACCTGCACAAGGATTTCACTCTGGGGGGCGGGCGGGTTTCAAACCCGAAACTCTGACTAACAAGTTTCTGAAAACGCGCCCATTCATGGATCTCAGCGCGTAGCATGAATCTCACAGAATTTAGAGGCCTGAGTAATTCGCAGAGGGATTTGGGGGGGAGGGCTACATGACAGCATGAATACAATCAGCAACCCCAAGGAATATCTTTGGTAAATATTCATGCTTCCAAAATCTATAGCCTCACAGAAGGAATATCCCCAAAATACAGTATATTCAGGAATAGCGTTGCAATTATTCAGGTTGCTATAATATGACCAAAGCTCTGAGCCTTAATCCTAGAGAATGCTACTCGGTTCCCCAAAACCCTAGTAGTAAGGGTACCCTTTCACCCTACGATTCGGTGTTAGCTAGGGGTTTAGGGTTTAGGGTTCTAGAAGCCCTCAACATGAAAAGGGCAAGGATACTACTGGGAGACTTAGGCTATATAATCATGCCTGAACACTCCCTGATGCCGGGATCCTGCAAAGTCTTCGAAGGGACGAGCGTGCAGGGGACGTCCCCGAGGCCAGGCTCGCGCCAAGGAGTGAGAAGCAAGTTCGGGTTTAGGGTTTAGGGCCCAGGTTTGCGGAAGGCGTGCAACTCTGGGTCCGTCACCTGCTTGAGCATACGCACAACAGGCACAATCCGCATGTAGGTGTGCTGTAGGGTGCTGGGGGGCAAAATGTGCCATGCACATGCAGCTTTGCGCTTGGAGATGCGGGAAATGCTGGCAACATAGAAGTAGGGGCCAGTCTGCGAGGAGGTGCCCGCGGTGCATGTAATCTTCCAACTCCTGGTGGCCACATTTCCTGTCTGGTGGGGGAATGGATCCCTATACTAGTCCCTATATAATCCCCAACACTTCTATAAACCTTATAGTTCCCTTCAAAGGATCCCGTAAAGAGACCCTAAATCCTCAAAGGGATCCATCCCCCATTCCCAGCCTAAGCCCTAAACCCTAAACCCCCCCTCCTGCCCTGCCCGCCCTTGCCTTGCCCCCTTGCCCGGTTGCCCTGTTCCCTGCCCTCCTTGCCCTGCCCTTTGCCCTCCCTGCCCTCCCCTGCCCTGCCCCGCCCCTGCCCTGCCCCTGC
>BGNK01003773.1:0-19896 GCA_003297005.1 Symbiodinium sp. clade A Y106 | reverse complement strand
CCTTTGCCCTGCCCCTTTCCCTGCCATGCCCTGCCCTGCCCTGCCCTGCCCTGCCCCCCTGCCCTGCCTGCCCTGCCCTGTGTTTGCACGTGGAGTAGCCCTGACAGGACGCGAGGGCCAGCTTGTTTGTTGGAAACTTGTTTTTCGTCGAGCGGCCGGCACAGGCCGCGAGGACCCACAACCCGACACCAATCCATCTCAGTTGTGCTTTGCTGTGAAATTTGGTCGCTTATATATTGAAAGGGGGGTTCGGGGGGTGAACCCTAAACCCTACTTGAGAACAGTTTGGGTGGCTGGGGTGGGACTACATGCTGAAATAGAGTAAAAGGCGCACCCACCGCGCGCACACTGTCTACACAGCCTAAACCCTAAACGCTAAAGCCTAAAGCCGCAGAATCACAGGTCAGGCCAGGGTTCCTCTCTCACAGGCCTCTGCCCAAAGAGCCCAATAGCCCTTAATTAAGGAATATACCTCAAATTATAAGGGGATTCAAATTATGATTTAAGCTATATTCCTGAATTGAGGGGTATTGGGCTCTCTGGGTGCTGGGCTTTCAAAGCTTTAGGAGGTTTGGGGCGTATAAGATTTCAATTGCTTAGGAGGTTTGGGGCTTATAAGATTTCAATTGCTTAGGAGGTTTGGGGCTTATAAGATTCATGTTCTTCGAGGGATCTATAAGAAAAAATCCTTCGATGCGGCGAATGTCGCGGCCGCTAAAATGAGACTAGGATTCTTCGGGAGACACGATACCGTAAACCCTTTAAACCCTAAACCCTCAACTGCAAAGCCGCTATTACCGGAACCGCTTCAGACCCCGCGCCTTCGCCGTCAAAGCCGGGCAGCCCGACTCTCAAGCCCAACGGGTTTTTGGGTTTAGGGTTTTTTTTGTGCCAAGGGCCTATGGCTTAGGGTTAAGCAGGAAAGTCAACCCTAAAGTTTAAGGAGGACCAGCACCACACAACTACCCTCTACTACAGCGGAAGTATTGGTTAAGAATTCATTGCTTAAGAATTTGAGGGGCTGAATTTTCCTCCGCATGGCTATTTCTCCACACGTGTCAAGCCGCCTTCGACTTAAGAATTTGAGCCCCCNCTCCGCATGGCTATTTCTCCACACGTGTCAAGCCGCCTTCGACTTAAGAATTTGAGCCCCCCCTGAAATCTGGGGCACATTCTTAACCCGGCGTCGTGTTGAACCAAACGGGAACCTCCCAGTAAAGAATCTGAGCCATCAGATTCTTAACTTTAATAGGCTCCTATTAGGGCTCGTTCCCAAGCTGGAGACCTCAGAAAACCTCCGAATTAAGAATCTGAGCCCTCACTGGCCACACTGACAATCTCCATATCGGACTCGCCCATGGCTTAGAATACTCAGCGAGCTAAAACAAGATTTGGAAGAATGCTTTAGCATAGTGGATGTTCGGCCTCCTTAATGCCTTTGGACCTTGGTTCAAACCCTGGCTAAGAATGTGTGAAGAATCTCAGCCCCCCTGCAGCCTGGAGTGCAAGCAGAATGTGGACATGTCAGGAACATGCAGACTTAAGAATCTGAGGGGGGCTGGGCTGGACCGGGGAGCTTCTTAAGCAGCGCTTGCACTGTACACCCGAAATACCACTATTACCGACCATGAGGGCTCCCTTGAAGGGCACTTTGGGGGTCCCGGAAGCCTTCTCTAAACCCTACCTTAACCCTGAAGAACCTACCTTTTTTGGACTTTGTTTAGGAAATCCTAATCAGGAACCCTAAAAAGGTAGGTTCTTCAGGGTTAAGGTAAACCCTACTTGGAGGATCATGGGACTTAGTAAGTATGGTTATAAGTACCTGAACTGGAGTCATAAGTAATTATAGGTATAGTTACACCAATAGTAGCCCCAGTTACTACGTCCCATGATCCTTTAAGTAAAGTCAACCCTAAACTTTAAGGAGAAGCCTCTCTAAACCCTAAAACCCTAAACCCTAAAGCCTAGTTTAAGGAGGAGCCTCTATAGATCACCAAAAAACCCTTTCAGGATCCCCTTAAGGGCCTAGGTTACGGAGGAGCCTTTGGAACCTAAAACCCTAAAACCCCAAAACCTAAAACCCTAAACCCTAAAACCCTAAACCCTAAAACCCTAAACCCCTAAACCCTAAACCCTGAAGCCTTAAAGCCCTAAAGCCCTAAACCCTAGTTTAAAGAAGGGCCTCGCGAACCGTTGCATCGGGAGAGAGATGGACGTAGACGTAGCGGCCACTGAGGACGGAGACGCGAAGAGTTATCTGTGCCATGGCCCTCTGGCCAGGGCTTCGGGCTTAGGGTTTAGGGTTTGGGGTTTAGGGTTTGGGGTTCAGGGTGGGGTTTAGGGTTTAGCGTTGGGCTTCAGGGTTTGGGGTTTAGGGTTTGGTTTTCAGGGTTTAGGGTTTAGGGGTCTCAAATACTTTGAAGGGCACCATAAGGGTTCTTCAGGGTGGTTTTGAGGGTCCTATATGAGGGTTCTAAGAGGGTACCTGTAAGGGCGCCATAAGTGCTCCAAAGGGTACCGTTAAGGGCACCATAAGGGATTTAAACGAAACTTAGGCCCTTTTGGGATCTGCGGAAGAAGGATCCCAGTGTGTAGGGTCTTTATTAGAATCCCCTGCAGGGTTTAGGGGTGGATGGTTTAGGGTTGCGGGTTTAGGCTTTAAGGGGTAGATGTGATAGGATTTAGGGTTGAGTTTAGGGTTTGTGGACAGATGGTTGTAGACTCCTAGACAGCCTTTTAACGACGAGGTCACACCAATCGGGGTGTAAAATGGCATACAGGCAGAGCCGCTCACCGCCCCAAAATCCCAAACACCGAGCCCGAGGACCTAAACCAAGAACCCCCTAACCTGAAACCCTGAACCTTATACACTACACCCTAAACCACACCCAAAACCTCACAATCCTAGAGCCCTCAAAGCCAGCTTGGGGGCTGGAGAGCCATTCTAGGGAACTGAAGGTTAAATATAGGGGTCGGTCAGAATAATTAGAAGAAGTGCTTCAAAGGATCTTATGGGTAATGGGTAGTTGTCAAAATTATGGTCCCTTTTTGGGTCCTTATTATGATACGGCACCTAATATTTAGGGTACCCTTTTTGGGTATAATTTCGACAACTACCCATATATAAGGGTTCATAAGGGCTCGAACCTTTGCGGGACGGGTTCGAATGATTGGAAAAAGCGCTTCGGCATGTCTAGGTGTTGGCTTAGGCCTTTGAGTTCAATGTTCTTGGGGCTTGGGAGTTGAGTCTGGGGCATTACAGCCCTAAACCCAAACCCGAACCCTAAACCTGAACCCTAGAAACTCTACTTAAAGGATCATGGGACTTAGTAACTAGGGTTATTATTAGGGTAACTATACTTATAATTACTTATAACCCCACTTAAGGTACTTATGACCATACTTACTAAGTCCCATGACCCTCCAAGTAATTATCCCCCAAACCCTAGGAGTGGTGGAGTCTTCGGACCTCAAGCCTTTAAACCAAACCCAAACCCTAAACCTAAAGCCCAAATCCCAGTCTCTCTTCTGGGCTTTTAAGTAACCAGGGAGAAAAAAGTATAAACTTGTATTTCATAATGGTTCCTTTAAGAAAAAAGTATTAAAGTATGGTACTCCAAAGCCCAGGACAAAGGATCGTACCTATAGGCTCATACCCTACCCCTTTTTTTAGGTACCTACTTTTCTATATGGGAGATCCTAACCATAAAACTAGGTAACCTGTACTCCAAAGCCCAGTCGTTGTCCCCTCACCATCAACAGCGGCGTGTCTTGATTGCGCGCGGGCACGAAGACTCTGCCTCAACCTTCACCGGACTTGAACCCAGTGGGCGAAAAAAGCAACCTCGGCTTCCTCCAAGGGGTTCGATTAAGGGTTTGAGGGTTTAGGGTATATACTCATAGGTTGTAGGGTTGAGGGTTTAGGGTATATAATCATAAGTTATAGGGTTGAGGGTTTAGGGGGTTTGGGGTTTAGCGTTACTCTAAGGGTTACGATAAAGGATCAAGTATAGAGGCCGAAACTATAAGGGGGGCTACATTCGACTATCAGACTGGCAAATAGAGCAAGGAATCCCGAGGAATAGTATTGCAGCCTTTGTTTGGGCATCTGTATTGTGTCTTACATAGTCTTTTCTGGTATTAGGAGAACTCTTCCGAGAAGATCTGAATTTTTCCGCTGGAAATGCTGATGATGAGGAGGAGTACGAGGATGCCATCAGAGTGCAAACGCTTAGGCCTTAAGCCCTAGACCCCTCCGGATATGAGCAACAACAGTGCTAGTAGCAACTGTAGTACTTCATCAATAACAACATTAATGAAAACACAGCTATTGAGTAGAAGACAGAACTAACCACGGTAATACTGTGTCAAGACCAGTAAACTCAGTAAACATTATAGTAAACCCTAAACTCTGCTATTCAGTAGAAGACAACAATAACACAGGACCATGGACAGGTTGCCGGCAGCTTCTGTGCTTGGCTGCGCAACTCGTGTAAAGGTGCGTCATGCTGCTGATGGACGAGCAAAGCTACAAGGGGGGTGTCGGAACGCCAGGCGGTACTGCTAATAAGGATCCTCCTGTCTAGAATTGAGAGCCGCTTACACGGCGGTTCCCCAGTTCATAGTCAGCTGATGCCAGACTTCCCTCTGCTCGGGTACTTGAGATCATTCGCATATTTTCTTTACACAGTGTGGGAAAAATCCTGAAGGGAAAGTTTCTTTGTCCATCAGCAGTGCTGCAAAACCCGCCTTGCCTCCATGGCCCACATATTCCCTACATCATATCTCCTTACACGCTGAGTCTAGTTCATGGTTGGGATAGGAATACAAATGTACATTTTTATTCCTTATTGGGTTTAAGTACCCATAAAAATGTAAAATGTTACCCAACTATGACAAAGTAAACCCTAAAAGCCCTAAAACCCTAAAGCCCCCAAACTTAAACTTGGTTTTTGCAGCAGCCGAGTTTAGGGGGTAGGGTTTGTCCTGCACCCTAAAGGCGAAATCTTTGGGGCTCCGGCTTTCGGGGAAAGGGAGTTGAGGAGTTTGAGGGCTTAGGGTTTAGGGTTTAGGGGTTTCGGGTTTAGGGTTTAGGGGTTTAGGGTTTCGGGGTGTTTCGGGATTAGGGTGCTTGGGTGTGTGGGGCTTCGCGCTAAGGATTGGGGTTTGCCATTCGGGTCTGGGGTGTAGGGTTTGGGCTTCCGGGTTTAGGGTTATGGCTTGTGCTTGAAAGGTCGACTTCAATCATCGACGGACATGGGAGCATGCAGGAGCCTTGCTCCCAACTGTCTTATTTTGAGGGGCATCCGTACTGTGCAAATGCAAATGAGAAGAAGTGCCCGAAGGCAGTATACCGTTGCTCCTCAATCCCGAGAGTCCTAAAATCCTAAACCCTGCAGTAGGTGGAGGAAGGGGGTGGTGTACACGACATTTCGCCTGATGCGGAAGTGCCGGAAAGGCAGGTACCCGCGGGTTGTTGGGTTTGCCCATCGCGGTTGCATGCAAGGGCAGGTTGTCAAAGATGTGAAACCACCATATTTCTAACCGCGACAACCACCCGCACCTCCACTAGTGCCAACGCTAGTGCTAGTGCTGATGCCAGTGCCAGTGCTGCTCCTGCTCCTGCTCCTGCTCCTACACCTGGACCTGCACCCACATCTGCACCTGCACCTGCACCCACGACCTGTACATGATACCTATTACCACTCACGTACAACCCACTTACTAATACCTGCTATCTAAAGATTCTGTACTGCTCCTGCTCCTGCCTCTCTCGTGCGACAAAACAGTTCACTCCGTGAAAATATCACACGGTGTACGCGTGGCTGATCCACGAAATGCCAGGTAGCAATTAGCTGAAATGCTGAGGCTTTCGGATCTAGTACAAAAGCCTAAACCCTAAACCCTAAACCGCAGGCCCTACGAAACTGAGACCCTAAATCAAGGATGCTGAACCCACGGTGGAGGTCGATGTATAGAAAAGATATCCAAACTCAAATTGGGGATCCTACTACAATTCAGGCTTAGGGGCTGAGTATCCTAGCCCGGAAAAGCTTAACATTCGTAATGATTCTGGGAAAATGAAAAACCCAACAGAATTACTAAGTAGGATATTGGCAGGTTGTTCCCGTGCTTGGATATCATCCAGGTGTGGGCTTCTCCTCCTCTAATAAGGGGGAGGGATTTGCTGTGTTGCATAGTACGGTTGTCAAACTTAGGGTTTAGGGTTTAAGTACGGCTTGTCGAACTTAGGGGCTGAGGAGCCTAGCCCAACAAAAAGTTTGAGTTATAGTAGGCTATTATATAAGCCTTAAGCAAAGGACGACACGGCCTTAGACCCTAAAGGATTCGCTTGGCCAGGTGCCATCGCATGCCATCCCCAGTAGATAGACTAGACCTAAGAGTAATCTAGGAATAAAGAGGATGCCCTTTTTGGTTTGAAGGGGCTTATAAGGGAACCTGAACCCTACATACAAGAGAATAAGGGCTTACTCCAGGTTCTACTAGTTCTGACCACGGCAGCACTGCCCAAAACCGATTAATCCCCAAGCCCCTAACCCCTAGCTTAAGCCTAAACACTGCACCCTAAAGCCTGAGCCAAGAACCAGGTTTTGGGTAACACCCTGAACCCCAGCTCTATGTACCGTATAGCAGTAGATAGAAGAATGCGGTCTGCTGTCTGCAGTATGCTGAAAACACCACACTGCCAAAGCTCATCTGCTTCTGGGATGCATTGTATTGGCAGTTGGAGGAAGAGAACTTAAGCCTAATGTATACATGTCTGTATACACAAAACAAAAACTGACCTCTACAAGGTGCTAGTCTCGGTCCTTCGACTTCGGTGCTCCCAGAATTCTAATTGTGTTGTAGTTTTTTGGGCTTGCAGGCTTGGGGCTTTAGGATTTAGGGGTTACTCAAAGGATCATGGGGCTTGGTAACTAGGGCTACTCGTAGGGTAGCTATACTGAGACTTATTTATAACCCCGACCAAAGTACTTACAGCCATAGCTACTGCGTCCCATACCCCCCATACCCCCACTCCATTATAGAGCAAACCCTTACAGATCGCTGTAAGGATTGCTGTTAAGGAGCCCGTTAAGGAACCCTGCTTACTAACTCTTTATATAAATCCCTTTAAGGCTTTAATCCAGGAGCCCTAAAATGAACCCTAAACCCTAAACGCTAAACCCTAAGCCCTATCAGGGGTTTAGGGTTTAGGGTTTACTACTTGCTAAGTCCAAAAATGATCCTCCAAGTAGGGTTCAGGGGTGTACTTTACACATTACCCCACTAAGACCTAAACGGTTTAGGGTTTAGGGTTTAGGGTTTAGTGACCTAAACCCTTAAACCCCAAAACCCTCAAACTCCAAAGCCTTAATTTAAAACAAACTCCTGCTTGTCCAGTATCCTACTACACTGGACTTAGAGCCCTAGGGATTGTAGGAACCAAAAACCCTAAACCCTAAACCCTAAAACTCAAAATTATTTCTATGTACCCCTACACCCTCAGCATCCCGAAGCCCTCAACCCTAAACCCTAAAGGGAATCAAAGGTCAACTTTTGGGGATCATAGTACGCCCCAAAAAAGTTGCAGAGTACTACAGGGATGCGGTTTAGGGTTTAGGGGTTTAGGGGTTTAGGGTTTAGGGTAGTGCGCCCAAAAAAGTTGCAGAGTACTATAGGGACCTTAATAATTAGAATAGGGCGACTTTAAAGGATTCCCTGTTACAGGGATCGATATTACATAGGGGGTCTTTAAGGGATCTTGAGTACTCCGCGCCTTGATAGTTAGAATAGGGTGTTGGGGCCCATTATACTATACAGATAATAAGGAAACCCCCCAAGATAGTATTGGTAATTATTGAGGCCCCTATGTTCTCAGGGGCTGGGTACCCTTGCCCGAAAAAAGGTGAACCTTTTCAACAATGGCAGGATGATATGAACCCCAAAAGGTTAAAGGTTACCTAAGTATTACTAAGACCTGCAGTGGTGTCTCTGCGACTCCGTGGTCGGCCCCTGTGCAGGCTGGCTTTGTAAATGCTATACCCACGTTTCTTGCCGGGATACATGCCCTGCACCGCTGCCCTAAACCCTTTCAGGGTTTAGGGTGTGCAACCCATGTCAATGTCACAAACTAAAGATACAGAAGCTCCCTCACCTTGCATTGTGATGTATATCGTGCCAAGGGCAGCCGTTGACTCCGGTTATACACCAGACTGCCGTTGGTACACATGGATCGGGATCTACCGTCTCTTTTGCGAGATACAGACACACAACTGCCATGCGTGATATCTTCCTACCTGCCAGGATTCTGAAAACCCCAAAGCACGTGGAAACACCGCTGAAGCCGCCGGTGGCCCTGACATTCGGGGCTCATACTATAAGGGCCTAAATAATTACCTATAGGGTTCCCAGGGTTCCTTTAAAGGGTTCTATAAGGGTTACCATAAGGGATCTATAAGGGTACTATACTATAGGGGTCTAAATAATTACCTATACTAGTTTGGGGGGGGTGCGCCTTTTTATAGTTATTATAGTATAACGGGCCCCAAAACCCTATTCTAATTATTAAGGCCCCTAGATTAGTTTGTCGTGCAAGCGCTGTGATGTTGCCAAGTGTGACGGGATGAAGATGAGACGATAATGATGACGACACCGATTTTTGCGGCGATGATAGTGCCTCGGGCCATACATGTAGGTCACAGTGACGGCACCGACCATGATCATGATGAGGGGATGGCTCTCATGTCAAGCAACGACGCCGATGATGATGATGATGATGGTGCTGACGATAGCGCGTAGCGATGGTGATCACCAGCATCGTGACGATGCTGGTGATGACCTATGATCTTGCTCATGATAGCTGCTTCCCTTGAAACTGCTACGACGGTGCTGGAACTCAGTAGCTGTTGTTGCTGTGAGTACCACTGTTGCGGTGGTTGAAGTGAAAGAACAATTTAGCAATGCCATGTTGCACTCCGGTCGCTTTTCGGATAACACTTGCAATGCAGAATGCATGTCGCCTGGCGAATTCTTCAGGATCGGGTTTACAGGTTTAGAAAAATGCTGTTGTTGGTGGTGCTCGGGGACTAGGGTAACGTTTCAATGTAACAACAAGGGGCGTCTGAATAATTCGAACAGAATATCTTATGCTGAGCTTCATAGGAACAAAAAGGGGATACTATTTCCTAGTTGTTTCAAAATATTCTCACTCGACTTTATGCTACCGTTATATTATTAGGGACTGGGGTCATGGGTGTAGGATTAAAAGTTCAGGTTCGTTTCGCCGCAAGGTGTCGCATAGGTGGTTTGGGGTTTAGGGGTTTAGGGGTTTAGGGGTTTAGGGGTTAAGGGTTAAGGGTTTAGGGTTCAGGATTTAGGGGTTTAGGGTTTAAGGTTTAGGGGTTTAGGGTTTAGGGGTTTAGAGTGGTTGAGGCTTTGGCGGTTGAGGGCTAACTACAACCTTTTCAACATGTTCCCCAAGGGTCCAAGTACCTAATGATCATATGCTCCCAAAATTACTAACCTACATAACTACTATCATAAAACCGAGTACCTAATTATTGGATCCTTGGGACATTTGCGGGTTTGGCCCCTCTACACGGAGCTTAAACCTCGAGGAGTTGCCTTACTTGGAGGTTCATGGGACGTAGTAAAAAGGGTCTAGGGTTACTGTAACGGTTTAGGGTTTAGGGGTTTTGGGTGGTAACTCCATTTAGGGTAGTTATAACCCTACTTATATATAACCTACTTACTAAGTGCCCTGGACCTCTAAGTAGACCTTGTTCCGGTTGGGCGCGGCAATGTGCAGAGCGCGAGGATCCCGCAAGCGGATGGAGGCAATGCAAGGGCCCGAATGGTTAGAAAGGGTTTTGGGGTTTAGAGTTTAGGGTTTAGGGCTGAGGGTTTAGGGTTTTATACTTGCAATAGAAACATCGGAACCTTCAGGAATAATTTTGGTATTTATTGAAGCTTCCACATCACGTGTCTGCTCTAAGTCAGGGTTCCCATTGTGACTAGCCATACCCAAAGGCTCCATGTACCTTTATAGTAGATACTTAGGCTTTAAACTACCTATATAAATAGGGACCCCTTTAAGGCTTAAGTATCTACTATAAAGGTAAATGGGGCCTTTGGGATAGTAAATCCTAAACCCTAAACCCCAAAAGTGTAGAATCGTAGACTCCAAACCCTGAAAGCCAAAGCTGGTTGACGGCTTGGCGTTGACGGTCTAGACTCCACGTGAACCACTTGAAGCCCGAAAAGGGGACCCTAAACCCTAAACCTGTGAGTCATCCTAGACCACCCAAGTACCCTTTAAAGGGCTCTGATATTTCTCATTAAGAGGTATCCCAGGTCTACAATAAGGGGTAGTTGCGGGGTCTAGGATGAAAAGCCTCAACCTTGGCTGCGACTGCGGAGCTTTGCAGATCCGTGGCAGCTCCCCCAAAGACTCCAAAAAGCTTTTATTTCAGGAGTACTTTTCCCCATTACTTATATAGTTCAAAAATATTAACTGAGGAATGTACTTTGAGATATATGCCTTAACTGCGGAATCTACGTCATTCAACATATAATACAGGTTGAGGGCTATTCCAAGATCAAAGGGTTTGCGACCTCCGAGTCCGTTAGCACTGATGTGACACCCAGGTGTGAGCGGCTCGAGGCAAAGGCAGGTGAGACTTGGGTCCAACGTCTTTGGTTCCCGAAACCCTTTAAGGTTCAGGCGGTTGAGCGGGTTCCATCTCACGTCTCTGAGTCTCTGTTGCTGCTAGATGCTGCCAGCTAGAACAACTCCGTGGCGCGGGGAGGTAGTACTCCCTGAACCATGCATCCATGCATGCATGCATGCATGCATGCATGAATGCATACCATAATACATACGCACATACATGCGTACATACGTACATACATACATCTTAGATACGTACATATATAGATACCTACATACATACATGCATACGTACATCTGTACACATATGTACATATACGTAGGTACTGATGTACATATGCACATACATACATACATACATACATACTTACATACATACATACATACATACATACATACATACATACATACATACATACATACATACATACATACATGGATACATGCGTGCACACATGCACACATGCATACATGCATCCATGCATACATGCATCCATGCAGCATACATACCAACAGGCATACCTGCAGCTATGTGTGCATACATCATACGCACACAAATGTACATGCACAGGCGCCCATGTGTATGAACATTTACTCTTCAAGGATATGTGCCCGGCTCTCTTGGTGGTTGCTTGCTCATGCATGTAACATATGCCTGTCTGCTATGATATACATGTTCGACATTTAATCCTACTCATACTGCCGCCGGTATTCATGAAACTATAGCCACGAAAATTGGCGGAGCATTTGCGGCTATTGTTCTTCCTGTCGTAGCTGTTAAAGTCTACAACCCCGAGGCAAAACCTACAATCCCAAAGCTTATAGGCTCCCCCAGCCCCTAAACTCTCAACCCTACCATCCTACCTTGCAAGCTCCTGGATCCCAGAACCCTGTTTTCCATTCCTTTTAGTCAAATGCTGAGAACCAACTCATCAAGTCATGCCCAGGCTCAACGCCTAATATAGTGGTCTTAGTAA
The DNA here is from genome assembly GCA_003297005.1 of Symbiodinium sp. clade A Y106. Classification (NCBI taxonomy): domain Eukaryota; class Dinophyceae; order Suessiales; family Symbiodiniaceae; genus Symbiodinium; species Symbiodinium sp. clade A. The sequence continues at coordinate 8,247 of BGNK01003773.1, read as the reverse complement.
TTGATTAGAATAGGGTTTCAGGGCCCATTATACTATATTTATGATACGTATAACAATACGGAACCCACAAAATAGTATAGGTAACTGTTAAGGCCCCTGTATTATTCGAAACCTGCACCCTGAAGCCGCCTGAAACCGCGAAATTCGAAACTCTACAACCTGGGCTAGACCCGCAAAGGCGAAACCCTGAAGCCTAAACCCCAAAAGCCTAAGCCCTGAACCCGACACCCCAAAAGCTAGACCTCCGCCCCTAGCCCGGATCTCTAACCCGGGCTCTGCATGCTTGCCTGGAGGTGTCCAGTGCCGGGGATACCAGAAGGGTTACTTTTGGGAGGGTTGTTCCTGCAAAGCTCAGCATAGGGAGGTTTAGGGTTTAGGGTCTAGGGGCATAGGGCGGTTTGGGCTTTAGGGGTGACCATAAGGGCTACCATTGAGAGAGGGCCTTCAAAGCGTCTAAGGGATTGGAGGTGTGCAAAGCATAAGGAGGTTTTGTTTTACGGTTTAGGGTGTAGGGTCTAAATTAGGGGCATAGGGAGGTTTAGGCTTTAGGGTTAAGGGGTCACCATGAGGGGTACTAACCCTTCGTCTTTTCAGGGTTCTAAGAAGCAGTGCCAGTACTCGTGTTATCTAGGTTTTGTGCCCGAAACCCTAAACCCTGGCTTACGGTAAAATCGAAGTTCTTCTAGGGTTCAACGACTGGCCTTTCAGGATTTGGGAGCTACTTTCAAGGTTTCCGGATTTGAAGATTTCACTGGCTGTGAGGATTTTGATGTGTCCGCGTCCCGTAAACCCTAAAGTGTCAACCCCAGGGTTGCGGGCTCCTTTGAGGGTTCGCTATCATGAAGAGCGTAGAGCCTACCTAGACCCCCCGAGTACCCTTTAAAGGGCTCTGATATTTCTCATTAAGAGGTAATTCGGGGCTACAATAAAGGGTAGTTGGGGGGTCTGGGTAAAGCTGGCGCGGTTTAGGGTTTTAGGTTTTCGGGCATGAGGGGCCAAGATTTTGGGTTTGGGTTTTAGGCTTCAGGGCTTTCGGGGTTGAGGGTTTCAGGGTTAAGGGCTCCGGAATTGGAAGGTTCATCCCTGACCCATTCATGAGAATATAATTCGGCGGGAAATGCATTGTATGGGCATAAACGGCTAGACTAGGGTTTCGGGCTATGTTTCAGAAACCCTAATACGCTAAACCAGGGTAATTAAGTTTGACAGTTCAGGTGCCCCCGTACTTGCCACTGCCCCAGGCAGCAGCGCCTTTGCCAACTCCGAAGGGAGGAGCTACTATGTGGGTAGTTGTCAAAATTATGGTCCCTTTTTGGGTCCCTATTATCATACAGCACCTATTATTTAGGGTACCCAAAAAGGGCCCCCCTAATTTTGACAACCACCCATGTGCAGCGAAAATTGCCTGTAGGCCACCCGCCGGGTCTCTCTCTACCTTCGTAAGGGACTGTATATACCCTAAACCCTAATCCCTAAACCCTAAACCCTATAAAAGCCCAGAAGCAGGTTGTTTCAGCCACAGGTAGGCTGCAGGGTTCTCAGTTCGGGCTCAGGTTGTACTACAGGTGGCCTCATGAGAAGAAACAGGATTTGCGGAGTACCAACAATAATGAGACTACCGCCCCAAGAGATATCGAAGTGTTTAGATTCAAATAGTATATCATAAGATGGAGGCCAAAAAACAGCGTCATACTCCCAAACCCCTTTACATAAAGGATGCCTAAATGTACAACTCGGTAAATGTAAGGTCTCCTGGTCCTTGCAAGCGAAATACACACACTGTTGCAACATGCTGTAAACCCACGATGTATAACGTGAGGCTACCGTTAAGGATCCCTGAAACTGTCACGCCCTCACCTCTCATCCTGAGCGATCTATAGCAAGCCCCTAAGCCCTAAACGAGGCGTTATTCACAAGCGACCTACAGTAATATAGGGGCCTTAATAATTAGAATTGGGTTTTGGGACCCATTATACTAGAACTATGATAAGGAAACCCTCAAAATAGTATTGGTAATTATTTAGGCCCCCATAGTATATATTTTTGTATATGCGGTTCTCTCAAGATGCTAACGTGCCTCTTGAGATCGCTATTCATTCTCATGCGCTGCCTTTACAAGTTCCATTTATTATATTTAGGCCCCTACAGTAACTAAGCCCTGACCCGAAAATGAGGGATTTGTGCTCACAGGCTGCCATCGAATTCCCGCATCCACGAATCAACGATTGTGCTGTGATTCAGAGCACACCGTTCGTGGAGCTTCACGTTCAGAGAATAGTGTGTTTAGCTTCGGTACCCGAGTTTAGGACTCAGTCTATGTTACATATTACGTATTGGGCTACCTCTCATATTTAATCTAAACTGTCGAGTTGAATGATATAACATAAAACAAAACGAAATATTGCAACAAGATGATATGTATACATGTGTATGTGCGTGTATGTATCCATGCAAATGCATGCATGTACGAATGTATGTATGTATGTATGCATGTATTTATGTACGCATGTGTGTATGTATGTACGAATGTGTATATATGTATATGTGTATAGAACATACATATCCATATGTAACAATAACCACAACATAAACACAAAAACAACAACAACGATAGTACCAGTAGTAATAATCCAAGAATGAATAACAGAAATACTGAATATTAAAAACGCAAAAGCAAGAACACTGACAGTAGCAAAACTAATAGTACGAATAAAAATAACCATAATAATGGTCATAACAGTATTTAGACCAACAATAATGCTGATGATGATAACGAATGATGATAACCGTAGTATATTTCACTAGAATCACTAGAATTCGACAATAGTAATAAATCTAATCATAACGACAATAACAGCAATCATACTAACACCAGTAGTGATGATGATAATAATACTAGGTGTGTATAAATGCAGTTATCATCACCGTTACCACTACTCTTATTTTCATTCTTGTTCTTGTCCAGTCTTATCCTGCTTTTTTGTCATTTCCTGTTCTTGCTCTTATTGTATATTCTACTTTATATTTAATGACATGCTAAATGTTACACATACTATATTACCTGTTGTCTGTTTGTATATTTATTTGGAAGTAGCCGGCTGTACCCGTTGAAAACCTGGGGCTCAACTACTGGACAAGCCCTTGACTGAAACAGGAAACACGAGATGTTGCAAGGACAATCCTAGCAAACGTCACGGGCCGGCATGTAATATCTGCCGTCGTGGTAGTCGTCGTCGTAGTCGTAGTAGGGGTAACAGCAGCAATCGACAGCAGTCCGAGCAGGAGCATCAGGACGAGCAGGAACAGTTTGAGTAGCAGTATCACCAGTATCCGTAGGAGTAGTACTAGCAGCAGTAGCAGTAGTTAGTAGCAGTCGTAGCAGTCGTGGTAACGGTCACACTAGCTCAGGGATCACGCCACCACCACCACCACCACCACCAACGCCACCACCACCACCACCACCACCGCTACTGCGCAAGGAAGAACCAACGCGCTTGTGTGGCTCTGGTCTCCCGTGTTATCATTGTCTTGACAATGCCGCAGTCTTGTACATACATGCAAGTAAACATGTATGGGTGTGTGTATATGTATATGTATATGTTTTTGCTGTTCCTTTACCTGCCTCTATCTATATATAGATACATATATAAAATAAGAATTTGCATATGCATCTGCTTCTGTAAGCTTCTGACCGTGGTACTCTTATGGTCGCATGCCATTGTATATTGCTGGCAGCCACAACAAGTCAAGCAACAGGATGCTGCCCTCTCCACGATAAGTCTTCTCGGGTTCTGGGTTCCACAAAGGATCTAAAAGTAGGAGATTCGGGAAAATTGCTACCGCTCGGCGGTAGCATGCTGCCGACCATTGTCGAAGATCAACCTCCAAAGCCAAGCCAAGCACCCTGAATTGCCAGGAAATGCTAGGCCGAAACCCTGAACCCTGAAGCCCCAGATCCTACACCCTAAAGCTTGTCAGTATCAAGGGTTAAATGGCTTTGGGGACCTTCAAGCCCTTTCGTCTCAGCCCCTCGCAGCAGATCTTCAAGGTTCATCCTGAACGCACTGCCTCTGCAATGTTTGGGCTTTCAGGGTTTGGGAGTTTCCTATAAGCCTTCAGGGTTCAGGGCGGTTAAGGGTCCTGAAACCAAACAGGCGGGTAAGGCCCCTTGGCATGGCTGAACTGCTGCTACTACTACTACTAATAATACTACTACTACTACTACCACCCACTACTACTACTACTACTACTACTACTACTACTACTACTACTGCTGCTACTGCTAGTACTGCTTCGAGTACTACTACTAGCACTGCTGCTGCTAAAAGTACTCTCAAGCCCGGACACCCTGAGCCGACGACCCTAAACCTCAAACCCGAACATACGCGACCTCTACAAACCCAAAGCCGTTAAAGTAAACCCTAAAACTCTTAAAATCCCTCAAACCCCTTAAAGCCTAAATCCTAAAACTCCTAAAATCCCCCAAACCCCTTTGAGTAAACCCTAAAACTCTTGAAATCCCTCAAACCCCTCCCTTGGCCCTGAACCCCGCAACCCCTAAACCCGAAAGTCTCCTAAAGCTTTCTAGGTTCCCCAGTGTCCCCATAGTAAGGGTAGCCGGGTCTGGGGTTTAGGGGTTCGGGTTTAGGGTTTAGGGTTTAGGGGGTAGCGTTTAGGGTTTAGTTAGGGTTTAGGGTTTAGGGTTTAAGGTTTAGGGTTTGGGGTTTAGGGTTTAGGGTTTAAGGTTTAAGGTTTAGGGTTTAGTTTAGGTTTTAGGGTCTTGCCCCTTTCTCCTGGTATCCAGTTTCAACAAGGAAACCCCAAAACAGAAAGGGCAACCGGGTTACTACAGGAGAACCTAGGTCCCTTTAAAGGTACTATAGGGTTCTATACTAGGGTCCCCTTTAAATGGTACAAGACGGTTCTACTATAGGCTCCCCTTTAAAGGGTGCGATGGGGTTCTACACTAGGGTAACCCTAAAGCCCTCCTTTTAGAACCCTTGTAGATCCCTGTCAAGGAGCCCTAAACCCTAAACCCTAAAACCCTAAAACCCTAAACCCTAAACCCTAAACCCCTAAACCCCTAAACCCTAAAACCCTAAACCCCTAAACCCTAAACCCCTAAACCCTAAACCGCATTTTAAGAAAACCTTAGTTCTATAGTGGTGTTCACTGCCAGTGTTCACTTTAAAGACTGAGGTTTTAGAGACGCAAGCTCTGCCGACTCAAAGTCGAGAGCTCCTGCTTCCAAAGGATTTAGGGCTTCGGGTTTAGGAATCTAGGGATTAGAGATTTAAGATTCAGTTGTTAGGGTTGAGACTTTCGGGTTAAGACATTAAGACTGGTTTAGGACGTACGGTTTAGGGTTGAAGCATTTCTACTTAAAGGGCCGTGGATATGCAAGGTAACTATACCACTTATATATTTACAGTCACAAGTAAGGTCCGCAACCCTAAACCCCTAGACGCCCCATCCCATAACTTTACATACCAAGTCCCTTGATCCTCCCAGCAGCTTGGGCTTTATAAGATTCTACAGGTTTTGGCTTGGGTTGAGCGTTTGAAACCAAAGCCTTACCTGGACCCCCAACGTATGTAGAAAATATAGCCTTTTAGAGGTGTTGCGCCCTTATTCTGCCTACTTTGGAGGGTTTAGGTGCAGGTTTCCCCTAATGACTGGGGTCCATTCGATTCCAATAAGCAAGGAACTATACAGGGATACTATGACAAATCATTCCTAGCCCCCAGAATGGGTGTCAAACCTGCCTGCCTGCCTTCGGAAATTCATCATGTTCATAAACACCTGTACAAAAGCCCTTGAACGGAACAGTATTGTGATGATTATTGAGCCCCTGTACTGCAGTACCATAATGGATCCCTCATATTTCAGTATCCGTAACTTCAGAATTAAAGGAACCCGTAAAAGGAGCTCTATTCGTTTGTATACTTCCTTGGCTTCGGAAGTTGCCTAGACCCTAAAAGCAAAACCCTAAACCCACACCGCAAACCTTAAAGCCTAAACCCTAAATCCCAAACCCTAAACCCTATCCCTAGGCTTCCAGGGACCTTATCATTGGGTCCTTAAGGGGTCTAGGGCCCTAACTATAAGGTCCTTGGAGGCATTGGGCTATCCCTTTATTGGCTTCGGAAGTTGGTGACGGATTTCATTCACAGAGCTTCTCACATTTCAACCAAGGATTCTTCGTCGTCTTCCTCGGGCTCTTGGCTTAGGTTGTAGGGCTTGCAGGTTCAGGGTTTAGGGTTATTTGTGTTCCTTATATGAATCCTATTATTTTGGGGTTTTTAGCCCAGGGTTTCTTAATCAGGATCCTACATTAGGGACTAACATGCAGGATTTAGGGTTAGGAGTCTACGTCTTTTGGGTTTAGGGCTTGGGGTTTAAGGCTTTTGGTTTAGGGTTGGGGCGCGACATGGGGCGGGCTGGGGTTTAGAGGCTCAGGGCTCAGGGCCTGGGTTTGTCTTGGGGGCCCTTTAGGGTTATGGGTTTGGGATTTAAGGCTTGGCGCTTTGAGGTTTAGGGTTCACAGGTTAATGGCTTTGGGGTTAGGGGCTTAGGGTTTAGGCTCCAGGGATGCAAGCCTTTAGGCTCCAGGGATGCAAGCCTAAACCTTAAACCGTGAATACCCTAAAGCTTAAGATGCCCGAAGCCTGTACATACCCTACAGCCCCTTCAATCCCAAGTAAAACTTGAACCCCCTCTCTGCTCCTGTCAAAAGGTAAACAAAACACGTTGCTTCGCAGCTTGCAATGTCTAAAGCCTGCGATGGTGGCGCTTATGCCCCTCGACTCGGATGGCACAAATCGAGCCATTCCAACCCGCCTGCCGCAATGCCATTGGTATTGGCTTCAAAGAAACCCCTTAAACCCTAAACCTTTCACCCCTGAACCTTAAACCCTAAACCCTCACGACAGAAATGAATAGAAATTGCTTGTCTTTGCTACAGGCTTGGACATCGAGCTGCTTATCAAATTTTGAATAAACAGACGCAAGCAGATTCGGTGGGACAGGCATGGACGTCTATTCCGGACGGATCGCCCAAAACAGGTCTCCCGGACGGATCACCAAAGACAGTCTTTCCGGACGGATGACCCAAGACAACTATTCCGGACGGATGTCCCGAGACTGTTATTGCTGACGGATGACCCAAGATAGGTATTCCGGACGGATGACCCAAGATAGGTATTCCAGGCGGATGGCCCAAGACAGTTATCTCGGACGGATGACCCAAAACAGCTATTCCAGACGGATGACCGAAGACAGTTAATCCGTCCGAGATAACTGTCTTGGGCCATGCGTCCGAGACACCTCTCTTGGGTCATCCGTCCGACATTACTGTCTTGGGTCATGCGTCCGAGATAACTGTCTTGGGTCATCAACCCCTGAGAGCCCGCCCCACAGGCGCCAAAAGGCCCCGCCAAAGTCAGGGTCTCCGACGTCTAGGGTTTGGGCTTTCTGCAAGGTTCAGGGCTTATTAGGGATTATGCAAAATTCAGGCTTTAGGGTTTGTTCAGGGTTTATGCAGGGTTAGGTGGACAAGTTGATTGATTTTGGGCCTGCACCCTACAAGGAAACCCTAAACCCTACACCCTTAAACTCCTAAACCCTAAACTCTTCGCCGAACCCTAAGGGTCCATGTACCCAAATAGTAGATACTTCGGCCCTTAAGTACGTAAATAGGGACTACTTTAAGGCCAAAGTCCACGGTTTAGGGTTTAGGGTTTAGGGGCCAAAGTATATGCTATTTGGCTACATGGACCCTTAGGGGAATAGGTTTGGATGGGTTGGCCGCAAGGGCGTTGGGTTCGGGTCCTGTGCAGGTCGGTGCCATTGCCCTAAGGGTCCATGTACCCAAATAGGGATCCTTCAAGGGCTTCCTTTAAGAGTGCCATAAGGGTTTAGGATATTTTGGGTATATAAGGATCCATGTGCCTAAATAGTATATACTCTGGCCGAACGTAGTCCCATTTAGGTACTTTGGGGCCAAGGCATCTACTATTTGGGTACATGGACCAATAGAGTTGCTGCTAGGCACCGAGCGCTCGATTCTTTGTGGTTCGGATTATTTAAGTTCAGGGTTCAGGGTCTAGAGATTAGGGTTTTTTGAGTATATTCATAGCCCTCCCAATGGGTTCTGCTTCAGCTTGGCTTCTGCTTCATTTGTGGGTTCTACTTCAAGGCGTTTACTCTGGCACACGGACACTCCTTTTTCCTGGAAGCGCTTCCAGT
>BGNK01003772.1:762-66799 GCA_003297005.1 Symbiodinium sp. clade A Y106 | reverse complement strand
GGGCATTCGCGCAAGCCCTTTTTCTAGCCTGTGCGTCAGAGCAATATTAAAATTAAGGGTAGCAGGGAAGCCATGGAGATGTTGAAAGTCATGCAGGATTTTGGGCACCAACCGTAGTAATAATAGTAATAATCGTAATAATCGTAAAAATGGTAATAGTAGTAATAATAGAAATAATGGCAATAATAGTAATAATAGTAATAATAGTAATGATAGCAATAGTAGTAATAATAGAAATAATGGCAATAATAGTAATAATAGTAATAATAGTAATGATAGCAATAGTAGTAATAATAGTAATAATAGTAATAGTAGTCATAATAGTCATAATAGTCATACTAGTAATAATGATACATGTATATAGACACACATACTTACTTACTGACATACTTACTTACATACTCACATGACATGCATGCATAAAGACATACATACATATATACAGACATACAGTTACATAGAACTATACATACATACATACATACAAACATACAAACATACAAACATACATACATACATGCATTAGTTTGTGGCTTGGGGTTGAGGGGACACCTGGAAATCTGCTGAATGTCTTTTTTTAGGATACCAGGTACGGTAACACGTGCATACTGCTGTGCATCTGAGGCCTTGCGACAAGCATCCATGTGTATGTGTGCATGCATACATACATGAATACACACATACATATACATACAGGCACACACATGTTTGTAAGTAGAGTGCATACACGTGCAAAGAACACCTGCCATGATGTAGCCTAACCTCCGATAGAAAGTCATGTTGTGACGAGGGGCTGCAAGTGCCGGTACAGCGGTCCGCCCACCGAGATGGCAATCTTGCCTTACGAAGATACTATAGGGGCCTTAATCATTAGAATAGGGTTCCTTTAAAAGGGTCCGTCAGGGCTACTATAAGAGCTACTATAAGGGTACTACAATATAGGGGCCTTATTACTTAGAATAGAACAGGGTTTGGGGGCCCATTATGTCCTAAGTTATAAGGAGGAACCCCCAAAATAGTATAGGAAACTATTGAGGCCCCTATAGTAACTTAGCAACTCAGGCCTTCTATGTCGGGTGGAGGTCTTGTAGTGGAGCATCTGCTTTTATGTCAGGAAAGGGGGAAGGGCTTAAGCTTTTCGGGGTGCAAGGATTCATGTTTAGGACTTTGGGGAGATGTCTCTGATCATAGCAAAAGCCGGCCTTCACACGAAGACACAGCATCTACCATGTCAGCTGTCTCGCCGTCAGGTCTATCAGAAGTATCCTCGTTCCTCACCATCATCATTATGCTCGTTACAATCGCCAACATGATGTACATGCTCACGCATACCATGATGGCGTTTGTCATGATCATGGTCAGCACCATCCTCACAACATTGCAGGTGATGAACAGCATCATTAGCGGCGTGATTGCATTCTTCAGTCGAGCTGTAGTCTCCACATCCCATGAAGCTCTCGAAACTTAAACTTAAACCCGAAACCTACCAACAAAAACCACAGCATCTGACCGTGGATCCCATGATTCGCAACCCTTCAGAAGGCAGCCCCAGCAGCCAAACTCCGAGCAGTTGATGCCCAAATAATAGCAAGCTCCCTTCCTTTGGAAATCAGGAGTTTGGGGTTTTGGGACTCCGGGCGTTGAGGGCTTAGGGGTGCAGACTGGTGGACTTTCTTGGTTATGTGGGGCTTCGGGGCTTCCGGGTGTCGGGCTCGGGGGCCACGGGGGCGAAAGTCAGACCCTTCACCCTAAACCCGAAGCCCCCAACCCCTAAACCCCCAAACTCTGAATCCCTAAATCCTAGCCGGATTCCTTCTCTTGTGGTCTTAGGTGAATCTGTGCTTGGCGGCTGCCCGGTGTGTCGGGTTTACCTTAGAAGTTAGACGTACGGAAGAAAACTCTCTGTTGGCATCATTTAGTTGTTTAGAGCCCCTGAACTCCTAAGCGATTGGTCGTTGCTGTCCGTGGAAATCTCGACCAAGGCCATGCAGTGCCGGAAGATAAAATGTGCGATAAGTACCCGAGCTGAACGCAAGAACCGAAACGGCAAGCCTGATAATGCCCGGCTACCCGGCAAACCTTTTAAGAAGGAGGATGGCCTTTCTCGAAACATGTAGTTTCCGCAGGCATGCAAAGGCGAACGTTCTAATGGGCATGGTAGCGGCATGGTGTTTTGAAGATTCGGATCGACAAGCCTTGAATTCGAACCACTGTAACCCTGTAATATAGAGCCTTAATCACTAGAAAGAGGGTTTTCGGGTATATTAAACTATTTCTATAATAAAGAACCCAAATAGTATTAGTATTTATTCAAAACTTAAGCCCCTATAGTACTATAGTCGACCTTGTAGGCTCAACTCTGCGACTCGGTATTTTAGAGAATCCAAAGGTGGAAACCGGGCACAGGCCCCTAGGCACGACAAGCATCTGCGCCGTCAGCCGACCGTGGTGGTACCACTCCGTCCAAATAGCTGGCAGACCTTGGATGGGTCTTGCTATGCTTCTTGCCGACGCTTGATATGAGGTGCAAGGTTGAGGGTCCAGGGTTTCGACACGTGAGGCTCGGGTTGTTGGATTGCCGGCTTGTTGCTATCAGCTATTGCTGTTGCCTGCTTTGGATTCCAAGTTCACTTTTGGGGCATTTATTTGCTGTGGGAACTGTCGTTACCGTCTACGCAAACCTCCGGCCTAAACCCTTTTGGCACGGCATGTCTTACTGAGTTGTAGTTTTGGGGCCGCCAACGGTAAATATGAACAGATACCTCTATGGGACCATGAAGGGCATTCTAAAGTTCCTCAAACTGCCACCATGCTTAGCTTCTAAACCAACCCTAAACGCCAAACCGTGAACCCTTTATAAACCCTGAACCCTAAACCCTGAACCCTAAAGCTTGAAATCTACAGTTTGGGGCTCCAGGTTACCAAACCCTAAACCCCAAACCGTGAACCCTAAAGCTTGAAATCTATTTTGGGGCTTCAGGTTTGCAGGAGGCTTTAGGACTGTCGGGGGGCATGTCTCGGTTTAGGGCTTCGGGTTTAGGATTCCGAGTTTAGGGTTTAGAGTTTAGTGTATTGTAGGATTCAGAGTCTAGGGCTTCGGGTTTAGGATTCCGAGTTTAGGGTTTAGAGTTTAGTGTATTGTAGGATTCAGAGTCTAGGGTTGAAAGTTTAGGATTCCGAGTTTAGGGTTTAGAGTTAAGGGTATGGGATTCAGAGTGTAGGGTTGAGGGTGTTGGAAGGCTTCGAAGACGGTTGTTACTAGGCAGGCTTGTATTTAGTGCGCAATATAGGTTCCGTAGCATCTCTTAAGCCAGAAGAGTCGATGGTACTCTAAAACCCTAGTCTACCCTTGGACTAGCTCCTATGCTCTCTCCACACCCTGGAACTCCACAAGACCCCGAATGGGTGTGGGGATCTTTATTATCAGGACCCTCCTTTTCAGGGTCTAACTTACAGGTTTTTATGAAACTCCTATATGTCCTATACTATACAGTTGTGCAGTGCATCTCGGCTCCCTCCAGCTGAGGTGCAGAAAACCTCCCCCCTTGATGCCAAAACGTCCTCTCGTCTCCCTGCACACGCGGTTTGAACATTAAAGGCTTTCCAGGAATTTAGGCAAGCTTGAGTACCTGAACTGTCCGAGCCATCTACCATCTAAGCCACCAGCCATGAACAATTCGAACTCTCCTCCGGGCCCTCCTCACAAAAGTACACCCAAAGGTTCAAAGCCAAGGACTTTCCCAGAGAAGTCACGAATACTACGCGCTACAGGAAATTCTTTGAGCCTCAGCTGCATATTGAGCGCCTAGCAAATATCAAGATTGAGAGCTTTGAGGTCTATAGGGCTTGGGGCTTGGGGGTTTAAAAGAGTCCTTGAGGTTTAGTGTCGCTCGGGGTAACCGAAGCCCAACAGCCTAAACCCTAACAAGTAGCCAAGAAAGTCCAACAATCTTAAGCCAAAACCTTGAACACTTTGCCGATGTTCTCGGTTCGAGGCATAGCTTGTTGATAACGATATGGTTTTGTTTATTGGGCCTGCTTCACCGGAAACAATTTCTGCTGCGCTCGGCGGAAACTGCGGCGGAAACTGCAAGGACTTCAGCAACAGACGATGTTGCGTAAAGCAGCTGAAAAAGGCAAACTCATCCATCCGGACTGCTGGCGAGCCTGTGAGATAGGCCATGCAGCCAAATTGGAGGACCTAGGAGAAGTCTGCTGATTCGGTTCTAGGGTCTCGGGTTGAGGGCTCGGTGGAGGAGGGGTGGGGACACTGGTGCTTACAGTAAGAGTTTTCGTCATCGATGCTCCGTCATCTTGCACGGTGGATGTGAATCCAAATAACTCGAGTTTCGAATTCTAGGAAACGGGAAGTCCCCTCCAGAAGCCAAGTCGGTAGACCCTATCAACCCTATCCCAAGCCGCCAAGGTTCGAAGGACGACCGAAACCCTCAAGACCCCAAGGCCCAAACCCGACTCCCGAAACCCCGCCACAAAACCCCAGGGTTGAGGGTTTAGGGTTTCCTGAACATACAGTGGATCCCAGAAAGTTGGAACATGGATTAAGGAGAATTAGTGCTAAGATTCCCTATGCTTTACCTTAAGGGCATGAGGATAATGATGCTCCAACTTTCTGGCTTCTGCTATAATGAGCCAACGCAGCGTAGACCTCATCACATTGCGTGGTCGGCATGAACGCATCCTCTCGGGAGAGCAAGGTTTCAAGCTCACTGCTCCCAAAACGACCCAGGAAGGCTTGACAGAGTAGGACTGTCAAACTCAGGGCACGCACCGCAGAAACCGGAACCTTCCAACATTCAGCGGTTTCCCTGCATAAGTCTTGAGATCCGGCGCTGCTAGCTTGCAAGTAGAGTAGGCATGATTCAGTTTCGAAGTTCCCGGGCTCAGGAGAGATTTGTAGGCTTCGGGTTTGCGGGTTGGTGCTGGGCCTGACGGGCCCTCATGACCAATGATGGGCACTGCACATCTGTCGAGCCTTGAGGCACTCGGAAATGGCAAGATCGGAATTACCCAATCCTCATACATCACCCGCCATCGCTATCCCCATAGCTGCCGGCACAATCGCAACCATGACGGTAACAGCAGCAACGTTGCGATCGCCCCTCGCCGAAAGCAGGCGACACCGGCGGCCATTTACAAGTTATAAGTTAATGCCATTAAAACATACCATAATTAAATTAATCGACACCAGACCACAATCAACCTCTCTGGTAGGCAACGACCTGGAAGGCACCCAGAATCGCAAACCCTTTATTAACTAGACTTGAGCAGCATGTCCTCTCCGGATACGCAGACGTGCTCCAGCAGCGCATTGTGGCATAGGTTCCGAAAGAAGAAATAATCCTGTTTAGGGCTTCTTAGGGTTTACGGTCTAGTGTTTGTGCGTTCATTGTTTGCGGTTTGCGTCCACATAACCACGAAAGTGTGTAGGTGCATCATGTAAACGAGTTCGACAACGAGATAGCTGAGACAAGCAGCAACGGTCATTCGCACCCAGCCACAGCCGAAACCACACAGTTTGGCTTGGCTTTACGGGCTTTACGTGTTTGGGGAGGGATGGGTTCTGTTCACTATTCTTGTGAGAAGCTTAAAGAGCCGAACATCATGTAGGAGATGATGCCGGAAGAGATCTGGGTATAATACACAGAGTACGGTTTGAATCGGCTTGAGGGGGATGTGACATGAGGCTACCGCGACATGTACAGTGTTCAACAACGTGTAAATATGCTACTAGTGGCAGCATGATTTGGCCTGAACCTGGAACCGACAAATCTAAAGCTTTACAAGACAATCCTAAGCCCCAGCCGAAATGCTAAGTTCCTAGTCGACGCAAGAATACGATCCAAGTCGGGGTGTTCAGCATGTGGCTTTTGTGCTGAGAACAGAATATAGTGGCGTTTAGGCTTGGCTTGGGTGCATTCAATTGAAAATTAGATAACTAAATACATCTGTGTATATTATCTGTATGCATGCATGCGTATATATATATATATACACATATACGGCCCTTCAAGGAATAAGAGCGACACCAGGTATTCAGACCGCTGCATACAGTTGAGGATTGAGGGTTGAGGCCCCCTATGCCCTGAGCTCAGGTCTAGAAGGCCCGGTACCAACTCGTCCTCCGTGTGGCTCCACGTCGGCCAGATGCTCATGCTCACAAGGCTCTGCATGTACATCTCCTGGGGTTCACGCATTGTGTAGATTCGGTTTAGGGTTTACTTCGATGGATGCCCTACTGATGGTCAGAAACAAGGAAGAGGAGAGTCAATCTTCCTTCAAAAACACGACGCCTGCGACTATGACTACGACTACGACGACAACTGCTACTCCTACTACTCCTACTACTCCTACTCCTCCTACTCCTACTACTACTACTACCACTACTACTACAGCTGCTACTACTACTACTACTACTACTCCTGCTGCCGCTACCATTACCACTACCACCAGTACTCACAACTACTCACAACTGCTGCGACCGTTCCTCAAAGCCCCCTTAGATGCCCGTACCTCGTGAAGCTGCAGCTTCAGCCGCTCCTGGGTTCTTGCTTGCAGGGTTTTATGGGGTCCATGTACCTTTAAGGGTTCCTTTAAGGGTTCCTACAAGGGTTCTTGATTGGAGGGTTTTATGGGGCTTGAGGGTTTGAGGTTTTGAGCGTTTAGGGTTTTGGGGTTTAGGGTTTATGGGGCTTGAGGGTTTGAGTGTATAAGGGTTAGCGTTCAGGGATGAAGGGCTTAAAGGGCCAGGGCTTCTTTGCAGGTTAAAAGATCAGGGTTTAAAGATTTCGAGTGTAGAGCTCAGGATCTGAGGGGTTCGGTTACGGTTGTAGGCTTAGAGGCTTAGGATGCGCTCTCAGGTCTGGGCAACTTGCAAAGACAGCTCACGTAGCGTCGAAGTAAAATAAGGTTTAGAGCTGTGAAAGTGCGACACGGGCTGCTTATTTTCAGATTTGAGGGATGAAGCACTGCTACATGGCTCCCTTGCAGGGCTTCAGGTCTGTGAATACACTAAGTGGCTTGCTTCTGACCTGCCCAACAAAAGATCAACAGGTGCATGAAACTCCAGCCGACAGTTTTGGCTGTGACAACGCCAGGGTACGTTGGCCAGGCCTCAAAAGCGGTCCACTATCCCACACAAGCCCGGAAGCACGTAGCTCCCAGACAAAACAGAGCCAGGGAGCAGGAATGCGTTGCAAGAGGTTCACTTCCTTCTCCTTATCGACAGGCGGTGAAGTCCGTGAGGTTTATATGGCTTATGGGGTTCATAGGCCTCCCAACTACCCACTACTATATCCCAAATACCCTCTATTAAGGGCCATAAGGACTCTATTAGAGGGTACTTGGGGGGTCCTGGTTCATAGGCTTTAAATTAGGACTCTGGACCCTGAACCCTGCAAAGGGTTCAACATTCTAGAGACCCTAAACCCTAAACCCTTCAGGTTTAGAGATGTAAGCTTTGAGACGCAAGATCGCAGAGTTTGTTTGCCGTGGGGTTTCGGGTGAAAGATTTCTGGGTTGAGGAACTTGCGATCCACTCATTCCGATGTCAAAACAAACCCTGACTAATACAGCCCTCTCCCCAAGGACCATACGGAGCTACTTGTACAATTTTTCTCAAGCTTCTATCTTACAGCTATACTATAGGCTTTCGCTTTTTGATTATGTTTGCTGGTGGTTCGGGGCTTACAGATGTCCGTGCACTTCTTGTGAGCTCTGGCGCGTTTCACCGCAAATCAAGTCGGGCTTCGCAGAGCTTTGTGATGCTGAGTAGTTCAGCAGGCTAGCGGCACAGTCCACACATTGGTTTAGTGTCACAACATCTCAATTCTGTGCATGTTGCAATGATCTCAATGATCTGACTGCAGTGATTCCAAGCTGCCGTTGAGGCAACAAGCAGCTTCAGTCAGCTTCAGTTTGTTCCATGACATCGTCTTGGAAGGTTGTGGTTTTTGCCCTCCGGGATATTCTTCCGTCGAGACACACTCAAACATCCAGTAATTTGGTAACAATGGTTGCAGCTACTTTTTTCGGCAGGCCGCCTGCAAGCGCACCTCCGTCTCGCCCTCTGTCCGCAACACCTCCACTCACAGCGCATGCTCAGGCCAAGAATCCCTTCCATCACAGCTCTTCCCGAAACAGCAATACTGTATCCGTCAATCTAAACAACCCTACACCCAGCTGATCGGAGTTGACAGTAAGGGTTTCGGGCCCACAAGCATTCTGACAAAGGATGTGATACATGAAGGGTTGTGAAGGATAGATACTATTAATAATCGCATGTTAAAAGTCATTTCAGGCCAACCCCTGATACTATAGTTATATAATCTGCAAAGCAACTACAATGGATACTGTTGCCCATTTCTCGTTGTCCTACATCAGAGGCTGGGTCACAGTCCCAAGGGACCACTTAAGATCAAGAGAAGAAAGACATTCAGCAACGACGAACAAGAGGGCATGGCAGGACAAGTTGGAACGATGCACTGAATTCCAAATTCAAACAACTTGAGACTTCACCCCTTCTCCCAAAACTCTAAACCCCAAATTCCGGGAACTGTAGCTTGGAGCGAGCCTCGTGGATCTTACCATAGAGGTCCACGGAAAGATTCCTTCAGGTTTAGGTCTGGTGAGTTGGAGACGTTAGGCATGGGCTGTGGGGTCGTAGCCGGGTGGCGGGCGGGACTCATGCTAAAGGACCCTACCTGGCAGCCCTTTAACTGTGTTTCCTTTCTTCCGATTGCCTTATGACTCATTTTTCTAGTACAAGATCCTAGACACTGGCTGAGTCAACAACGCATTTTAGCATCGCCGATGTCTCAATCAGCCGGCACCCGGCAGAGACAAAGATTACCATGCTCCGATTCGAATGTTAGTATTGCCGGCATGCTGTTTACCCGTTAACCCTAACCCTCCGGGTTGGACCTTTGAGCCGTGCTACCGCCTCCTCCACTTTTGCCATGCATTAGGCACCTGTCTCTGCTCTATCTTCTCGATCAAGATTACGTGGGGAGCCGCAACTTCGTGACAAATTCCAGGTCCCCTCGCACACTTATATCCGCATAAGTGTCCTTTCAATGAAGAACTGGAGCATCTTGTTGGACTTCCGCTGCTGCTCCACTCGTGCTGCACGGATGTTGTTGACAGTGTTGCCTCGACAGGGTCTTGTGCTGCCTCGTGGAGTGGATACTGACCTTCTCATGAAGATTGGGGGTATCAGGTGGCGAATGCCTCGTGATCGACAGTCACGCTTGTAAGAACCACAGCAGTAGCAGGAGCAGGAGTAGTAGTAACAAGCAGTAGTAGTAAGAAGCTGTAAAAGCAGTAGAAGCAATAGCACTATTTATTAGTAACTAGTAATAGGCTAGTAGTAGTAGTAGTAGTAGTCGTAGTGGTGGTAGTAGTAGTAGTGGTGGTGGTGGTGGTGGTGGTGGTAGTAGTAGCAGTAATTAGTAGTATAGTAGTTGTTGTTGTAACAATGGGTCGCCACTACTATGCTGCAAGAAGACGGCGGGGAGGCAAGTTATGCAATGGCAGCTATTCTCTTCGATTGCCTGCAGGCAGTCTCCACAAGTCTGACGGACTTGCTGTGCGCCGTCGGAAATGTCAGTTTTTAGCTGCCGACCAAGGGCTTATGGATCCAACGAAGGACGAGAACACGCCCATGGCCAGGAGGATAACCACAACGGCGAAGAACCTGCAAGACACTCGCTGTGCCCACAGTGATGTTCTTACACAAGCTGCTTGTTGTTAGGAGAAGATTCCGACACTTTCCGAAACGGCATAGGGCGTATCATCTTGAGATCACGGATGAGCTGGATCGCCGATGATGCGGCGGTGCTTGCGTTCGTACGTGCTGGTTGATTGCAATGCCAAGTTGATACGTACATGCACAGATACCACCTATGAAGGCTCGGAGGTCAGCGGATGAAATCTGCAAGCTGTGACGGCCTTGCTTGATGTCCTCAGAGCTACGAGGCACATAGAACCTTGACAACGCTGCCTTGGTTTGGACCCAATGCGGCCTTCAAGCCCGCCGAAGAGTTCTCATTCTTGCTTCTCTGACATGAAGCTCCATGCATACTAACGTCGCATCACCTAATATCCACTGGGGCTGCATCCATACGGCCGTATGCTCCACCCTCCACAGCACCCAGTCTGAAGGGAAGCACAGCTACACACTCCTATCAGACCTATCAGCTGTATTACGCTGTTAACATTGGTGCTTCTGAAGGCCTCACATGATTCTCATCAGGAGCCTTCTGTCAGGGCAGTATTTGCTCAAAGCTGATGCCTACAAGATCGACCATGCATTGCGAATCATGCACCGCACATGCCAAGCCAGAGAACGAGGTGACACTTGACATGGTTCTCATGATCATCAAGTCTGGGTACTGCAGACTGTAGTTGCGAGCATGATGACGCGACGAAGACGATCACTGTGATTGCGGTATCGGCGAAGAAAGTACAGACCGACTGATGATGACTACTATTATATGATTACGGTTATGTTGTCGATGGTGACACTGGTGCGACGACACCGACAGGAACAACACCTTCACACGAGTAAATCAAGCCTTAACACGTTAAATGACGTCTTTCACGATTTGAAAGTGAAGTACTGGTCGTCATAACCGGAAAGCCAACGTACATGCTATGCCCCGCCTCTCGAAAACATTGAGGGGCGCGATGTTGTTCGTGGCTGGCGTGAACTGGGTCAGTGCCTCTACAAAATGCCGTCGTCAACACTACACACTACTGTCATAGCTTAGAGACAAACAATTTTCAAGCCGGAAAAGCCATCATCAACTAGTTATGAAGGGTTTGCTGGTCGTGGTCTACATTACACCGCAGCCTTAACACCACAACCCTTAGGCCCAAAGATGCAACCCCTCAACCTTGCCCCTGAGCTCTTGAACCGCAAGCCCCGAAACCCCAGCTGGCCCTAAACCGTAAACCTGCAAGCCCTAATGTAGCGGCCTCAATAAGTACTGTACCTATACTATATTAGGGGGATCCTTTTTATGAATATTAATGGGCCCCCAAACCCTATTCTAATTATTAAGGCCCCTACTTATTAACTTCTAGATCCCTTATACTAGCCCTTATCTATAGAGCCCTTTAAAGGGAAGCCTATTCTAATTATTAAGGCCCCTATACTATAGTACCCTTATAGTATCCCTTATAGTAACCCTTATATATAGAGCCCTTTATAGGGAAGCTTATTCTAATTATTAAGGCCCCTATGGTAGACTCCTTAACACTGACAGCTCAGGGTGCCAGTCGTCCTGAGGAGCCGACCCAGTGCAGCGAGGCAAAATACATCTCTGCGAAATCCTCCTGTGATAATAGTACTAATATTAATACTATATATAAAAATAGTACCAACAATGATAATAGTATTAATATCAATATTAAATTAACAATATTAAATTTCAAAAAAATAGTACCAATAATACAAATATTAATACTAATGTTAATAATAAGCATAATACCAATATTAATAATAATGATACAAGGGAATGCGGTAGGTTTCTCGGTTTTTGGGCTTCAGACATCTCGGGCCTCAGGCTTTGCGGCTCTAGGGTTAAAGGTTTTGGGATCGGAGGAAGTTAGCTTTAGAGAGTCAGGGTGCAGGCTTTGCCATATAGGGGAGTCATATAGGGATTCACCAGAGGATAAAGATTCAAGCAGAGAGAGAGAGAGAGAGTGTGTGTGTGTGTGTGTGTGCATGTGTGGACAGAAAGAGGGAAAGCGGCGATTGACAAAGAGAGAGCGAGAGAGATTGAGACTCTGTGAGTGTGTAAGTAGGGCAAAGTCCTTAGTACCTGGATGACAGGTACCTCACATACAAGCACCTCCGCATAGCCCTCCCAACAAACTTGCCAAACCAACCCCTAAACTAAAGCCTAAACGCTAAACCAAACCCTAAACCCTGAACCCTAAACCCTGAACCCTAAACCCTAAACTCTAAACCTTATACCCCTAAACCCTAAACCCTGGTCCTGATTCAGCTCCGGATTCTCGATCCAGCTCTTCGTAGGTCCGAACTCTGTTGAACTCCTCCGCCACTGTCGGACTTCCAGGGTTTGGTCTCAAGCTGCGGGAACCCAGAGACTCCAATATCCCTTAATTAAGGCATATGGGTGGTTGTCAAAATTAAGGTCCCTTTTTGGGTACCCTAAATACTAGGTGCCATATTATAATAGGGACCCCAAAAAGGGACCCTAATATTGACAACCACCCATATTCGTTAAACCATATTACGGGATCCTACTATAGTAAGTATACTATAGTATAGTTTAAGGAATATTCCTTATGATATTGAAGTCTCTGGGAATCCCAACTGAAGTGCTAGGATTGGGCATTCTTCAGCTTCCAGCAATTAGTCGCGGGTTTGGGGGCTAAGGATCTTCACTCAGGATTTGGAGGTTCAGGCTTTGCAGGTGTCGGACGGTACTCTATCGTGTCGGGGACCATCAATAACTCCTAAAAACTGATGGACCCTCTATCACTGCGGTCATCGTCTATTTGGATATACTAAAGACAGCCTGCAGACCCCCGATCCTACACTCTCAGTTCGGCAACCCTCTGTCCATGAACCCAGGCCATACCAGCAGCAGGCGATGATGTGGTTGATGGCAAGCATCATCATGAGGTATGAAATCACCTCGGTAGGCTCCTAAACCCTAGACCCTGAATCCCTATACAGTTCAGTGCTCGGTCCCGTAGCAAATCAACCCAAATCCACCACCTCCAGAAGTATGGGAGGGTAAACCGATCGGACTTACACCCGGAACTTCACGTCTGGACGGTAAGGGCAGCAAGAATTTCGGGCATGGGTGCTGGATGCCCGGAAAATTCAGAATCTGAACCTCAAGGTTCCTACAAAAGTGAAGGAGTGCAGGGCAGTGCAGGGTATACCTTGGGGATCTTTAGGCTGATTGTGTCAGGGTTTGGGGTTTGGGGTTTTTGGGGTTTTTTTGGGTTTCGGGCTCGGGTACATCTCATCTTTGGAATCTGTGACTGCGCTGTTGAAGGGCTCACAACCTCACAACCGCGGCTCTGCACCTAATGGATTCCTAGGGCAATTATCTACTGCCCTGGTGTCAGCAAAGATATGAGCCCGAACATGACTCACACTTCAGTTTCACTCACTCTGCAGAACTCACAAGCACCCCGACCGGCCACCTTGATGACCATGAACGCGTGAGTGGACAGGAAGCCTTGCCGAGAGCTTGTGGAAAAAAGGACGGATGAGCTGAACTCCCTCGAGACCTCAAAACGCTAGACTCGAAACCCCAAATGCACAGCTCAAAAACCTGGGGCTTTAGGCTTGTCGCCTTGAGGTCTGAGGGCTGCAAGTCCTAAACCCTGCCAGCAGGGCACTGAAAATGCTGATTGTAGTAATGGTAACAACAATAATTGCAATAGCAAAAGTGAGAATAGTAATCAATCATAGTAATTGTGACACTACCTAGTCTTACGAGTACTATAGTACTCATTAGAGCAATAATCAACGCCGTACTAGCAATGGCAGTAACAATAGGAATGATAGTGGTGATTCTGATACTAGTACTAGTGTGGGACATCGGAACCCCGCACAGTTGCCACGCAAAGCTTCGAGCGAAAGGCGGGTTTGAAGGTTACGGATGCTACTTTTGCAGGACGGCGGGTTTGGGCTTGAGACTTGGGGCTTTGGTTGAGATCGAAACGAATCTTCCGGATGAAATTCCCCAATGGAAACCTGTCGTGGTGGTAAATGAAAGAGCCAGAAGGGGCAAAGGGGAGCGAGACAGAGAGAGAGAGATAGAGAGACAGAGACACAGAGAGAGAGAGAGAGAGACACAGCGAGAGCAAGGGCGAGGGAGTAGATCATACTCTGTATGCCATCTGTTTTCGCCTTTGGACAGTCGTAAATGACAGACAAAGGTTTTTGGACCACATTGCCTGCTGAAACTAGTGGCACAGCGACAAATATCCAACTGCAGAAGACAGAAGCGTGTCAAAACTGGTTCCAAAACCCTAAACCCCGAATTCAAGACTTTAAGCCTACAGCTCCCAACACCCTACAGCCGCCTAAAGCCCGAACTGAAGACTTTAAGCCTACAGCAACAGGATGGGCATCTTAACCTCAGAGCCCCCGGAACCCGACACTGCCAGATCGTCGGGGGGCTTCTTCTGAATTCCCATGTCTCCCTGTCAGGGTACTATTTATACGGGTTCCTTTAAGCGCAGTAGAAGGGTTCCTTTAAAGAAAGCAACCCTATCTCGAGCACCTAAGCCGCTCTGAAAAGAGGCAAGGTGCGGTTGGCAAGCAGAGTGAGCTCACGCTGAAGCTTCGCCACACGCAGAAGTCGGATAAGCCGCAAGAGTCCTATCTTCGGGAAGTCAGGGCTCAAGTCCCTGATACCGGCGCTTTTAGCTTTTTAATAGGGTTTAGGCTTAGGGTTTAGGCCATAGCATCGTTAGAATAAGGAAGTAGGCACTGAGAAAGACTAGCCGGGGCAGAGCAGGCTGCAAAATACAAAGGGTTCAGGGTTTAGAAGGTTTAGCTGGAACAACTTGCGAGCCTGTGATCATCTAAGCACCCGACACGCTGCCACTGAAAATAGCTAAGCCCTCAAAACTGAGCAAAGCGGCAACTCCCCTTCGAAAAACAGAAACCCTGCGAAACCGTGACAAAAGCCTTCTGGAACGAACCCTAAAACCTAAACCCTAAAGCCTAAACCCCTACAATCACAACGCTTGAACGAGTTAGCCGAGCATCTCAGGGTCCGCAGGTATCTGGCGGAACGGAACACAGCGCCTCCCACGTCGGCGACATGGATCGCCTCTGTGTTGTACGTGGAGGATCAGGGGACTTCGTAAGTAAGGATATAAGTACCTGAATTGGGGCTATAAGTATTGGTAACTCGAGTTCCCTTACTGGTAGTCCCAATTACTAATGAGTCCCATAACCTTGAAGTAGGACTGGTTTAGGGCACTTATTTCGACACCCTGAACATACGTTGAGGGTATTCTATGATGTGGGTGTCGGGATTGACGAGTTAGGGTTGGAGATGAAGTTCTAGGATGTCGGCATAGGATAATGTCGTGGCGTTCACAGCATATACCATAATTCCACGGGGTCTATGAGGGACATTTCTACTAACTCTCTCGACCCCTATGGGTTCAGGATTTTGGGGGGCCAGGAATTCTGGCTTTATGGCCGTTTCACCGCCTTGCCTTGGCTCCAAGACATCTCGTTAAATTGCAAGCCCATAATAACCCGAAGGGCTCCTTCTCCATAAGGGTTCCGATGTATGAGGATTTAGGGTTTAGGGGTTTAGGATTTAGGGTTTAGGGGTTTAGGATTTAGGGTTTAGGATTTAGGGTTTAGGGGTTTAGGATTTAGGGTTAGGGTTTAGGAGGGTTTAGGGTTTAGGGTCTAGGAGAGTTTAGGGTTTAGGGTCTTTAACCCCAAACCTCAAAATCCCAAAGCCCTAAATCAAAGCCAAAGCACATACACAAAACAGTGTGTCCCGGTCAAAATCCCTACGCCTTAAGACCCCAATGCCTTATCCAAAACCGTGAAACCAACACCCAAAGACAGTCAATGCTAAAACCCCCAAGACCCCAAAGCACCACACGATAAACCCTAGATCCCTAAACCCTTAAACCCCAAACTCTAAACCCCTAAGCCCTAAAACCTCAACCCTAACTCCTAAACCCCAAACCCCGAACGCCCTGAACGCTAAGCCCCTAAACCCCGAAGCCCCAAGATGCCTCCATGGTGATGAGGACAGCATCCAGGGACACGATTGCGATGTCGGCGGCAAACCAGGAGCCTTTTGGAGACTCTCTGGTTTAGGGTTTTTTCGGGTTTGGGGGTTTCGGGTTTAGTGATTAAGGGTCTGGGATTTTCGGGTTTAGGGTTTAAGGGTTTAGTGTCTAAGGGTTTAGGGTTTGCTGGTTTCGGTATAAAAACTGCATTTCAGGGTTAGGCTTCAGAGGGCCTGGGGTTCTGGAATTAGAGTTGCGGCTTAAACTAGGTCCTAGGTGTAGGGTCGGTGGCTTGGGGGCGGCAAAGGGTTTGGGGTCTGTTGTAAAGATTTCAGGGCATGGGATATTGCAAAGCGTTGGCCCCGAACAGCCGCAGTGATTCAGTCGGACAGTGACCAAAACAACCTGAGAAACTAGGTGTTAGAGCCCAACACTCACGAGAAGTCACAAAAAACTAGTTTTCAGTGTTCTGCCGTGACACCCATGCAAAACACTCTCAGGAAGCTTAAGGAACACGAGTTGCATAACCACAACAGACTAAAGGCCGCAAACACTCTAAACCCTAAAACTCTGCAACTTAAACGCTAAACGCTAAATCCTCAAACCGTGGATTAAAACCTTGACCTGATATGTTCCACCTTCCTGGTCCTCGTCGTCGTCCGCATCTCGACAACATCATCAGAAACATCATCGCCATCATCACCAACATCCCAATTGTCAGCTTTTTCTTCATCCTCACCATCCTTCAACGTCATCATCCTCATCATCATCATCATCATCATTATCTTGTTCTCCATCAGCTCCTCCTCATCATCTCCACTGTCACTGCCACCTTATCAATTTGAATGCCATCATCACAAAGGGATCCTTATCGTTTGCGTCTGGCCTCTCTCCTCGTCTTTATTATCGTTTTAGTCTGCGATCTGATATGTTACAGGCCTAAACATTGGAGACAGGACAGACAGACAGACAGATAAATGGACAGACAGACAAATAGACAGAGCCACACGGACGAACGGATCGAGAGAGAGAAAGAGTGATAGGAGTGACGGTCAGAGAGATGTAGGCAGAGACAGAAGTGATCGGCACGAATCGCAAGCTATGGATTGACCCAATCCATCTCTGCTGCCATGGTGCGAAGGTACATCCGGGCCAGCACTGGCGGACGCAGCTCAACCATTCCTGCCAGACAGAGCCATGGCATTCCGGTTTCAGACGCGTGATACCTGATCAGCATGCAGTTAGTGCCCTGAGCAGTAACCCGCCGAGCCTCGAGCCTGACGGCTATGCCTCAAACCTGAAGGTGACCTGATCCAAAAGCATGTACTAGCACAAAACATTTATCCCGAAACTTCACTTCTTCAGCTTGGAGAACGAAGCTCAGCTATTCCTCTAGCAGCCTGATGCGCACAAAGACACGCGCACCTCACGGAAATACTGACATCGAAGAACACATAACAGGTCCATGTTGTTGCTGGCTAGTTACTACGAAAGCTTACACCCAACACCAACAACGGCAGCAACAACACCGACCAGCAATCACAACAACAAGATGTTTCTGCTCTGCCAACCACAAATAGAAATAGCAACAGAAGCAGCAGCTGCAACCACTATAGTACAACCGCCAGAGCAAACACAACTCTGGCGACGACGAAGAAGACAAGCAGTAGTAGGAAGTAGCAGTCGTAGTAGTAGTAAGATCTGCTCAAGCATTTGTGATTGTGGGTGTGGTTGTTAATAGTGTAATAGTGTTGAAGCCGATGATGGTGACGGTGGCGATGGGTCGCCGTCGCTGTTGCTGCCGCTGTGGCTGTTGTAGTGGATACTGTTGGTTATTGCTGCTCTGGAAGAGCAACCAACCGCATTCCCTGCCTTCCAGCTGCACCCCAAAGATAAAGTGCAGAGGGATGTCCAGAAGCCAGAAGGTAAACGACAGCAGTCCTTCGCCAGTGCATGGGCTCAGCAATCATGAGAAACAAGGTTCACAGGGATTAGGGTGCACGGGAAACGGGCTGCTTTCAGCCGTAGGGTGTGTTGGGGATGACCCTACGATTGTCCTCAGAGTGAGGAACCTGGTGAGCCTACGACTAGAGGTGCCGGATCAGAACGGCTGTGAGTTTGAATCCGGGGCAGAACATTGAAAGTACACGCGCCTTGTGTCTGCGTGTATGTGTATGTTATTGAACATGCTTTGATTGCTTCGTACGTTCCCATATAACAGACCGAGGTTAGACAGCATAGAGATCTGGGAGATGCGATCGCCCTCCTTTCGCAACAAACGGTGCAAACATACATACATACATACATACATGCATATACACACACACACCGCGGGACAAGCTCGGTGTGAAATGGCTCTAATTTAATTCCTACGAAAAGCAGAGGCTGAGTGGAGGAGAGCCCTGTGTCCCCCGACCATGGGAAAAAGACAAACCCGTGAAGATTGAAACCCACACCCGCCACTCCCAAACCCTAAACCTGACAATTTGAAACCTTAAGCCTTCTCAAGCCAGGGCACCAATGGTGTCAAGAAAGGAAATGAACGAGGGTATCGAAAACCTCGAAGCTTGAAGCCATCAACGATATCTTCTGGGTTTTATGGGTTTGCGGCTGCCTTTAGTGAGAGTTGCTATACTGGTTACCAGAAGGGTTCTGCAAAGGTTGAGGGTTCAGGCATTAGAAGTTTGGTTTAGGCTTTACGAGGCTTTGGGTGCTTCGGGATGTAAGATTCAGTGTTCCGGGCCCACGAAGCCCTACCTTCCACCTTCAATCTCGACTACCATATGGGTAGTGCTCTATCTAAATTGGGCTCCCGGTTAGGGTCCTTTTTATATGTGTGGCGTCAAAACTCTGAGCCAAATAAAAAGAACTGCCCATTTGTATCTCTCATGCCCGGATGGACTCAGGTTTCGAGGGCAGAAGCAGCGTTGGGGTTTGACGATCGTTTAGGTTTCAGGGTTTAGGGTTACCAATCGCAATCGTGGCTTCGACGTGGCTTCTTGACACAGAGCAGAAACCAAGCGCCCCTTAACATCAATAGCAATCAGAATAGCAATATTCGTCGCCATATCAAACATACCAGTTATACTAAGATTACTGATACTAAGAATACTGACAGTAACAATACTAATAGAAACAATCCTCATAAAGACAAAACCCTGCAGGATTGGCACCTCACAGGAATAGATACGAGGGATAAGTTGATCTCGGGCATGAAGCCCTGTTCAAGTCCATGACCCCTGAAGCCTAGGACTCAAAACATGCCCGAGCAGTTTGAGGAACATCTCCAGCGGGATGGTGATCAGATCCCACAAAATCAGAAGGGAAGAGCACATTGACCACGTCAGTTGCCATTTGCCTGAGCTTGCTGGAGACTGAACTCAGGATTCCAGGTGTGGCTGGTGCTCTGGATTGCTCCAATATCGGAGTTTCCGAAAATTGGGGGGTACTTTGTTTTGGGGTCCTTATAATAAGGATCCTACTATTTAGGGTCCTATATTGGGGTCCCCTATTTTCCGAAACTCTCATATATTCTCTCGCAGTCTAACGACATGACGTTCGTCTGACTTGTGGGTCTTCACCAACTACCCTGCGCAGGTAAGTACTTTAAGCCAATGGCCGAAGAGCCGCTTTGTATAGAGAATAGATTACCGGCTTTGGCCCACTGCTGGGGAAAAGT
This sequence comes from Symbiodinium sp. clade A Y106, assembly GCA_003297005.1. Taxonomy (NCBI): domain Eukaryota; class Dinophyceae; order Suessiales; family Symbiodiniaceae; genus Symbiodinium; species Symbiodinium sp. clade A. Next base: position 47,340 of record BGNK01003772.1, on the reverse strand, counting down.
TGCTGACAATCATTCTCGAGATACAATGAACGGATCCCGCCACACACCTTCAAGCCCCATGTCCTGAACACCCAAGAGCTTGCAGGCGGCATATACCCGAGCATTCAGGCAAGAAGAATGGGAGAACCACCAGCTGAAATGTGGGGCGAAGTCAGACTTGCAGGACCTCTCTAAGTCAACATCATCGAGAGTCTCTGTGGCCCCACGACGAAGCGCTGCAGACAAGATCTTTCGTCCATGAACGCATCCTGGGTCGGCCATTCTTGATGCGATTGTTGTATACTATCGTTATACATATATATATATATATATATATATACATATGTATATATGTATATACACACACATATATATATATATATATATATATGTATTCCATTGTGGTAGATGTCAGGTTGGAGGTCCCGAGTTCCAGGCGGGCGTGGTCGATAACGAACTGCCAGAAGCCACCCGGTTGGACCGCAAAACAAACGACTCAACTGAGGCTTCGTATTCCTGTACGTGGGAAACGACAACTCTGGGAATCAGCTGCGGGGATGATATAGGGTCCTTAATACAGTTGGAATAGGGATTTGAGGTGCATTCTCATTACAGTATACTGATCATAGTAGGGCCCTAAGGAATACTGCTAACAACATTGGTGATCATTCAGGATGCTACACTAGCATGTTGCAGGGGCCAGTGAGGCTGCAGGCTCAGAAGAAATATAGGGACCTTACCAATTACCTATACTACCGGTACTTTGGGGGGGGGGGGGCCCTTTTTATAATTATAGTATGATGGGCCGAAAAACCCTGGTCAAATTATCAAGGCCCCTATATTTTGGTGATCCAGCCTTTGACAACCATCAACCCTGCACCCTAAACCCTAAACCATTGAACTCTCAAACCTAAACCCAAGATCTACAATTTTGCGTTAAGGCTGGAAGTTCGTAGGTCCTAGGATGTCCAGGTTTAGGTGTCGCAGTTTGGGTTTCACGGCTTGTGTGTCAGCCTGAACGTTCAAGGATCAAGACTGCATGGGCATGTGATTGGGACTTCGAGATCACGATGCCGGACCGGGCTTCCAAAATCACGAATGCTTTCCAAACAGCAGCTCAGGGGTTTTTACGTCAGCATTACCTATGACTTGCGCATCTGCCCGAAGTTGCTCTTTGAGTTGAGTCTGCAGCACGTGCCAAGCATCGTTCACGCGAAAGGAGGAGCTCACATTCGCGTGAGACACACGTGGCTTCCTGCGCAAAGGCAGAGGTGGCATAGGCATTCGTATTGCTTTGGAACTTACATTCTGCCGGCTATGAAAGTCATGAGGATGCTGACCATACTGGTGACCGGGATGAAAACCGTGACGACGGAGATTTTCATGATGATACTGTTCTTGAAGGCTGTTTTTCTAGCGAGCTCGTCTCATTGAAATCCCGCCCTAAAGCGGTGGCAGTGTCAGTATCATGAGAATTGTGTCAGGATACCCCAGTTTAGGGTCCGATGGCTCCCAACTTAACGGTTCAGAACCTACTCGCATCACGAGCTCCCAGGAACGCCCTCACTCAGCAGCGCTTCCGGTGAAAAGATCAGACTCTATGAGTCTATGATTTTGACATCTCCTATTGAGCATGTCTCTTCAACTTGTGACCCAAACCCCAGAAGGCAAAGTGAAGGAATGAACAACTTGAAGCTAGCTGTCAAATTCAGCTCCCTAAGCTATATAGACTCCAAACAAACAAGCTTACACGCTAGACTTACGCCTTGAAACGACACGCCTGCCCGCCCCATCAATCACCGCTCCAAACCCTGACAGTCCATTCCCTTACTTAACTACGCCCGACTGCGTTACCAACACATTCATCTTCAACTGTACCTGTCTCGAGACCCCTAACCGTAACCCCCAACCCCAATGAAAAGTCCGAAACCTCCGAACGCCCCCATCCAGGTGCCTGCGGAAGAAGAGCTTCGGATTGTCAAGCACCGAAGCACACCACACCTGATAGAGGAGTTCCATTTGCTCCCAGAGGTCAGGGCCAAAGGTTACAGTATGCTTTACTTCTTCAGGCTTGAGGGCTTCAAAGTCTGGCGTCAGTGGCGGTGTTTGCGGTGCCACTTCACCCGCCAGGTCTGTCCAGTCCGGTGTCTCCTCTTTGACCACGGGTCTCGTAGGAGCGTCGAACTTCTCTGTTTTCCCCGTTGCACTGGTCGAGGTCGAGGATAGCGCGGCTTCTCCCCCGGCAGGTTTTTTGGGGCTTCTCGCGTCGTCAGGCTCCAAGACGGTTTCGAAGATCAGATCCCCGTCGCTCCAGGGTCCAAGTGCTTAGACTTTGATTTTCGGAAAGATTCGGTCCTATGTTGGGTTCGTTTATGGTAGTATATATGGATGCGTGTCGCTGAAAGAGCTGGGATGTCTAGCAGAGTATCACCGTGCAATCAGATCCACTATCCCTAAACCCTAGTTCAACCCTCTAGGATTGGGCAAAGCCTTCTGGTGTGAAAAGGTTCAGGTTATGGGCAGAACAGGGGCCTGTTCTGGTCTTATTCTCTTGAGAAAACCCTAGGACTACTCTGACGAATCTTTCAGGCCCCCGTGCGAAGCAAGACTTCGATTTAGAGCTTAGAGTTTAGGTTTTGGGGTTTTCTGGTGACTTTTCCGTGGGGGGTCAGGATTTTGGGCTTCAGGGACCCCAAACCCTAAACCCCAACCCTAAACACTAAACCCAAAACCTTAAACCCGAAACCCCTAAACCCCAAGTAAAACAGTCGGACTGCGAAGGACGACTGGGTGAACCGCCGTTGGGCATTGCCGTTGCTTCTAAGCTTCTGAGGGGCCCCGGGATTAGGGCTAACTTACCGACTTATAGCGGTTATAAACCCCTAAACCCCAAACCCCAAACCCTAAACCCTAAAACCCTAAAACCCCAAACCCAAAACCCTAAACCCTAGATCCTAAGGTTTATGGCCGCGGCTTTAGGGTTCTAACTGAACCCCGGAGCCGAAGCGCTGAAACCAAAACCCGTTTAGGACAGCTACATGTCAACTGTAGGATGATACAGCTTGAAGATGCTCTACAAAGACTTAGGAGCTAGAAGAGGCGGATTTAGGGCTTCCGCCTGCGGGTGTAAGCTTCAGGTACATGTCATGACTTTCTTGTGATCCTGGCGAAGTATTCTCGGGTCACGCTGCCAAGAAGGCAGCTGTTTTCAGGCTCCGCACGATATACGGTCCCAAATCTTGATGGTCAAGCCACCACCAATATCAACGCACCATTTCAGACATGAGCGCTGTGACCCCGGCTACGTCACCGACCAAACGCATGACATGCAACCCCAACACCGGATGAAGCCGAGAATCATGAACCCTTAGCCTCACGACAGCTAAGCCCCAAATTCCTAAACCTTGACAGGAAAGCTCCCTGAACCCGACAGACTCTACATGTTACGGCATAGTTTCGGGTGATTTCGGGTGTTAGGTTCGACCTCCCAGCTTCCTACGCCCAAACCCAGTGCCCTCAGCCTGACGCATGTGAAGCTCCTCCGAATCCTGATCGTGCTCCAGGCACAGACAAGGTTTAGCGTCTAGGGTGTAGGGTGTATAAGCCCTAAACCCCTACAGTGTAGGGTGTGGGGTTCAGGATTTACGGATTTATGGTGTAGAGTTTCGGGTTCAGGGGACAGCTCGCGACCTGGTTGGAGTCTGAGGCTAGTGTGTTTCAGAAGCCACGAGCTCGTCTTAGACATTCTCTACCTGGGTAGTTGTCAAAATTCGGGTCCCTTTTTGGGTACCCTAAATAGTAGGGTGCCGCTATATATTAGGCACCCAAAAAGGGACCCTAGTTTGACAACCACCCACCTGTCAGTTAGTCGCCGTGAAGACATCATGTTTACGGTGGCTTTCGGCGATTGCTTGGCCGCAGCAGAGCCCGAGGCGGCTGGCACAGATTGAGTTCCGAATTTTGGTAAAGAGGAGGGCACGAGGGTGCATAGGAAGATAGATTCCGGGAGTCGGAACTGCCGGCTTCAGAGGTAATGTTCCACCGGGGCCGCTGCTGGCCATTGGCGTTGAGTTCAGGTTCTGGACGGCTTCGACTGTAAGGTTGAAGATTTTAGCTTGAGGAAACGTGGAGACCCGACGCGCAATCCAAGAGAACTCTTAATAGAGAGACCTGATGTATAATTAGACTGACACCCGAACTCGTAAATGCCCTATAATCGACACGAAACGTAAGCTCAAAGCCTCAAGCTCAAAACAGTTGAACTCCACTTTCAATTCTTGAGGGCTCCGGACGTTGCAAAACGCCGGCTTGCAGCAAGGACATGCAAATGTGGTTTCTGGTATGAGGATCTAGGTTGGTCTCAGGCACGCACACCTGACCTTCAAATCTCACACAAAGCTGTTGACGCCACTCAGAACAAAAACATCACAGCAGACATCCTTAGTAGAACCCCTCTGTGTCGTTCTATAAACCGACGAAACCCTGCCTTCACCGTCAGCTGGCCAGACGCGACGGCAAAACTCCTTATCAAGCCAACAGAGTCTCCCTGTGAGGAATGAAACTGTTCAGCGATTCGGATCAGGCGGAAATCAGATTTCTTATCTACACCATAAACTCTAAACCCTATGTAGACCCAACCGCGGAGTACCAGGACCTTTCTATGGGATCGTTGCTTGGATGCGTATCGCAACCACTCCGCAACAGATGTCCAACGGAGGAGCCTCCCTCCATGTGTGGGCTTGTTGGGATTGGAAGATATGCGTTAGGGGTTCATTGTTTTCTGTTACTCCCATGCCGGCATGTAAAGGCACACTGCAAAACTTCGTGACCGAGCTCACACAGAACAGAAGCCCCTCTCCACGATTACACTGATAAACAATACTTCATGTCTTCCAACCCAACAAGTCAAGAATGTTTTATGGCCGTACGGAGAGACGAACTGCCGACAGTGACAGTGTCCTACAGTTGCATAGTGGTAGCTACAAACCCAAATCGCCGCACCAAGCCCCAAACTGTATGGCCCTGATCCAGCTACTGTCAGGTTCAGAGACTTCCATGTTTGGAGCTCAAGTCTATAGGGTATCATTTGTGAGCACCTGCAGGTCCACACGTCAGAGGCTGAGATTTCCTTATATAAGGCCCAACAGAAGAAGCTGTTTTGAAGCAAAGTGCCACAGGTGGGGCTTTGGAATGATTGCGGAGGCTTAGGATGGAGTAATGTCTTTCAGGACACTCGTAAGCACTGCGCTATTCTGCCGGGCTGCTGTCCCCACTCAAGGTTCTTGGAGCTGGTGGTGTGACCGGCCTCGCAGATTGCGGATTTCCAGCTTCAGGATTTCGACATCTTCGCGCTGGTGCTTCATTTCTTCAAGTTAATAATTGCGCTCTTCCATCAGGGAATAGAAGACACCAAACCCATCTACAGCCTAATGATGAAGACTGCCAAAGCTGAGGCTCTCAGGCTTATCTTCGATCCAAAGCTCCATGTACCTACATACAGTAGTATATACTTAGAGACTTAGGCCTGGAAGTACCTATATAGGAACCCATTTAAGGCTTAAGTATATGCTATATAGGTACATGGAGCCTTTGGGCATCCATCATGGCACTGGAAGTGGTAAACAGCGACCTTTGGCCTTGTGGACCTTGCGAGTCATGGCCTGCGTTGCCCTACATGCAACAATCTAGGTGAGCCTCCAGCCTAAACTGCGAATACTGCCACATGCCTTTCTATCAGGACGTTTGTTTGTGAAAGTATGTATTCCCTGCTGAATAGAATGCTCTGAGGCAATTCCCTTGCGGCGTAACATGTATCCAACCCTATATTTATAATTTGAAAAAATGCGTATGCAGAAACCCCAAACCCACACCCCGTCCAAAGCACCTTGGGAAGCAATTCCAATTTGGGCTGGTTTTTTTTAGGGTTCAGGATGCTCCAGCTGAGATCCCAGGTCACAGAAACGGGACCATAGGTCTTCGGGGTTTCTCGCAACGAACCCAGGGCTTTACCTTCGACCCTGCTCCCCGATAAAGGACCCCTTAAAGGAACCCTAACAATAATAGATCCCTTACAGGATCCCGTAAACGATCCTGATAGGGGCCTTACAGTTAGAATAGGGTGTTGGGGGGTACGTTATACCATAATGATAATGAGAACAAGAACAAGCATGATAAACAAACAACCATAGTGATAGTGCCAATAATAACAACAAAGAACATGGAACACTACGGAACCCTGAATATGCCGCTACGAATTATTCAGCTCCCTGTTGCACCCTGTGGGAACCTACATCTTGAGCCCTGTCGCAGACTCCGAAAACAGTCCCAACCGGCCTCTTCATATTTATCCATGAGCTTCTGTGTGAAAATCTCCCAACCTCGCCAGAGAGAGTGAAGTTTCTGAAGTGACTGGCATAGGCTTCGGAGCACGAAACCTATGCCCTTAAACGTCTGATGGGTTCATTCTTGGGGCTGTCCCGCCCAGGGCTGCGAGTTGTTCTGCGCTTCTGCAACCTCTGTCCGGACGCCACAACCAGAAACCTAACCACCCTAAACCCTAAACCCTAAACCCTAAACAATGCAGAAGACTTGCTAAGATGGCCGTGCCGGCAAGCAGAAATCAGTTCTTGGAATGTCGTTGCGCTCTCCAACAGTCGGACCAAAGCCAAACAACTTATTTGACTCCTTAGTGTTCGCCCCAGCCAATGTTCAGAACACCGCACGGGGAATATCCTGGCGCAGGATGCTAGGTACTACGTACCACGAGCCCACATTCCTGTAATCTTGGTACGAAACATGAAGAAAGCGGCAGACCGAACCGAGTGCGACGCTTGAACCAGGGAGGCCAGTTCTTCGGTAATAGTCTGCGATAGTGCTGTTCATGGCGACGAAGATGCACGCAAGTGATGGTGAGGACGACGGTGATGGTAGTTGTGAAGCTGAATGACGCCGGTATAACTACATCGACAGCAGCGACGACAACTTCGGCTGAGCGGCCGCCCATGTTACTCCAGCTACTGCCAAAATCAAACAGCAGCAACAAACAACCAACACAAAACAATACAAGCAAAACACCGAGTACCACCTGCTGCTATGCTACGGCCTAGGCTACTGCTACTGTTATTGCTTTTTGTACTAGTACTCGTACTAGTACTGGTACTGGTTTATCGACTACTACTGCAACCACTGCCACGACCCCTAGCGTTACTACTGCTACTGCCACTGGAACCGCTACTGCCACTGCCACTCTGCCATTGCTACTGGTCCTGCAGCTGCTAATGCTGCTGGCGCCGCCGCTGCTGCTGCTCCTCCTCCTCCTGCTCCTCCCACCACTGCTACTACTACTAGTACTACTACTACTACGACGACGACGACCATCCCAACCACGACGAACACCAGGTAAATCATGCACTGCCCTCTCACTGTCAAACAAGTCGAATTTTCCGATGTTCGAAGCTGTGCTGTGACAGGTCAGTCAGCTGTCTCTTATAGGCAGCAGGTGTCGGCATTCGGCCAGGCTGCGATCCATCGGCTCAGCATGTCCATCGGCGTTGTCGAGACCTTCAGCACGTCGGCGCAGGGAGACGGCATGAGTTGAACAAGTTTTTGCAATGAGACCATGAGGCTGTTTCATGTTTCGAACTATCACACTTCAGGCTCTTGACTTGACTTGCGTCGAACATTGGGGGTCACTGTTTGGTTGTTCAGGTTTGGTAATTTAGGCATGATGGTTGCTCGGACCAGGTTGAGGGCACAGGACACCGAACCATCATACCTCTTCCTGGCATAGCTCAGCCTGGAAATTTCATGCCCCCGCACCTGAGGGCCCCCCCTGAGCAACTCGGTCAAGCCCCAAACCCTGAAGCCATAATCCGAAAACAATCGTAGTCGTGACCATGAATGAAGCAGTACGAACAATGACTCCGTCGAAGCTCTTGCATTACATCGCTCAGCCTCAACCTCAGCCAAGAAGCTAGGCCCGAGAACCCCGAAGTTTACCTTCACATCCTTGTGAATCCCTAGCCCATCAACCTCGAACCTCCGACATCCTGAGGGTGGTTACAGGCTAGGTAGATCCATAGGCTGCGACCAGGGACTTAGGGAGCCTAGTCTTCTCTTCTGAAGAGCCTTCTACGGTAATACTCTGGGGCCCACAGGCGTCTGAAACCACTGCAGCCCCAAAGCACAATACAGATCCCCAGCCACCACATCCTTATATCAAGGTTCCATGAAACTCTAAACTTATTCACATCCCATGAACCGCGCGAAAACCTGAAGGACAACCATCATGATGCACAAAAGCAAAGGCCCCTAGGACCATGGACATCCACATTGACCTTAGACCCTGCCAGTCCATTTCTACGAAGGACAAGGACGGTGTAGGAACGCAGGCTTGGGTTGGGGGCGTGGTATTTTGAGGCTGGGGTTTAAGTTTACGGTTTGAGCATCTGGAGTTCATAGAAATTGAACTCCTCTTAAGTTCGGAAAATGTAACTTAATTAACCAAGGTCAACGGTAGTAACGGTTAATGACAAACAGTACATAAAAGCAAACATAACGATGAAAAGGAATCCATCAGCGTCCCCAAATAGTGGGAGCCACCTCCGACCGAGTAGCTATAAGCCACTTCATCCCAGAATACCAAGATTTGTTTTTGATAAGCCTTGTTTAGGCACCCTAAACCCTGAACCTTAAACTGTCAAGTTGTGTTTCATAAGAAACAACCATGTGGGTGCAGCAGCTAAACCCTATCTTACTAACCCTTAATCTCTAACCCGCTTGCGTCGACAGACTCTAACATAGGCGGAAGACCAAAACAATAATAACCCCCGTTAACCTAAATCCCCAACGCCTGATCCAAACCCTAAAACCCCCCGCTAAACCCTAACCCCTAAACCCGTAAGCACCTACTCCAAACTCCTGAACCTTAAACCCTAAACCCGTAACCCTAACCCCCAAGCCCTGCAGGTGCACAGAGAGCCTCGAACGGGAACCAGACGTTCATTTCGGAAAGGACAGGCGAAATCGGCGAAATGAAATCTTGCGGCGCCTGGTCAGACTGGATTTCGACTGTACGGCGCCCGCGATGTAAGCGTCAGGGTTCAGGGTTTAGGGTGGGGTGTCGGGGTCGTGGGGCTCCTTGGTTTACAGCTTCTGCGAAGCAGAGTTCGCCAGCTCCTAAACCCAAAAACCCAAACCTCACACCCTAAACCCGAAACCCTAAACCCAAAGCCCCAAAAACCTTCATGCACGGCTTAGAGGTCCAATCGGCTAGCAGATACTTTGGCCTCAAAGTAGTTCCCACAACTTCGGTCTCGGGTTTGGAGCTCAGGATGTTTATGCATTTTTGCGCACCTCTTTCGGAGTCCGAAAGCAACGACTAAGGGTGTTTGGTTTGGGGCTCAGGGTGTATAGGCCTCAGGATCTAACCAGTGCATACTTTCGGCATAGGGTGTCCAGGTCCACGAGCTAGGGATATGGTGCTTGCTGCAAACTGGCACGGTATGCGGGTGGGTTTAAACCTCACGATTTCGGAGGTCTCGACTGTGCTTTGAACCTGGTCAGGTGTCAACGATGGTGGCAACGGCGATAATGATTCCTCTCCTCCCGCTTCTGCGGCTGGGTGCTGATGATGATGATGATGATGGAGCTTGACGGTGATGATCGGTGCCTGCAGACCATTCTCAACCTGCATGTGCGGCATATCTGCAAAATACTACCGCGTGCCGCTAGCCCCACATCTTAGCCCGCGAGTCGGCTTTTGCGATCATTGCTGCGCTTGCGCGTGCAATATAGCACGTAATCTTGCATCGTTACAGTTATAGTCCGGACGCCGAGGCCATCGACTCACCTGGCCTAGGCAAATTTGCATTGAAACCACCTTGGAGTCTCATGTCTAGCTGAAGCTAAGGTTTAAAGAGCTCCAGTTGGGAAGTAGATGAGTAAGTGCGTGAGTGAGTGAGCGAGTGTGAGGGAATGAGGGACTCAGGGGGCAGTGCAAGTCAAGGTGATTGACGTCGCATGATCTTTTGCTTTTGCGTAGCTGTGCGTGTTTGTGTGTCTGTGTGTATCTGCGTGCGTGTGTGTGTGTGTGTGTGTGTCGGTATGTCTGTCTTGCTTCTTCGTGTGATGGTGTCTACTCGAGGTTATGGACAGGGTCTTCTGTTCGACAGGGTCTACTGTTACACAGGGTCTTGTACAAGACAAACTCTTGCTTTATTGAGACAATAGTCTTAAGAGTTTGACTTGGCCTGCTTTAGTCTGGGTTCGCTTATACAGACCTCAAACCGTGTGAACTCGAACTATCGGTTTAAAAAGCAAACACACGGTTGTTTCTAGGCTGTAGGAGGTATTTGCATATGCTGCGTATCTTGCAGCACCCTGCCACCTCGTCCTTCGGCGAATTCGACTTGGTCCCGTCATTCTTCGCCGCCTGCAACACGCTTGCGGCGGGAGGTGTGGTTGCTTCCGTTCGTGAGCAAGGCGCTGAATTTTTGCTTCAGGACTGTAAGGCTGACTCTGAACTCAGGATTTGGGGTTCATAAACATACTCGGCGCCACAGACGAATGCAATCTGACTAGCAAGCCGATCCTACAGGGGGCCTAGATGTGTGCAACAGGGTCAAGGTAAAGTACGGTATGAATCTACCAAGGAACCCAAAGCATAGTAACATAGTGGTGGTATGAAGTGGTCATAACTCAAGTAACTTGGGCCTTTGCATTACATGCTGGAACATTCTGCTGGAATTTGTCCCTGCACCCTAAACCCTAAACCCTAAATCCTAAACCCTAAACCCTAAACCCCAAACCCCTAAATCCTAAACCCTTGAGTTTGCTACAACCTGGAACGGCTCACCAAGTAATCCCCGCCATGGCCTGGAGCCTGTACCTTGCAGCTTCGGGGTTTAGGGGTTAGGGGTTTAGGGGTTTAGGGTTTAGGCTTTAGGATCTAGGGTTTAGGATTTAGGGTTTAGGGTTAAGGTAATAGGGGCAAGGCCCTTGGACTAGAGGTAATGCAGGAGCCTCATTAAGAAACCCTAGTCCATAACCCCAAATTACTGGTGTTCACATAAAGACCCAAAGTTTCTAAATCAGGTTCCTAAATTAGCAGTAACGTCTTCACCAAAACCTTGTCCTCAACTACTTCTGGCTGTGAAATTGGACCCGGCCGGTGTGTTGGCTACAGCTTCTTCCCTTTCGGCAGGAAATTTGTTAGCGTTTAGGGTTTAGGCTTGGGGCATGTGGGTGGTTGTCAAAATTATGGTCCCTTTTGGGGTCCTTATTATAATACGGCACCTAATATTTAGGGTTCCCAAGAAGGGACCATAATTTTGACAACCACCCATGTAGGTATAGGGTGTAGAGTTTAGGGAGCTAGGGTTGGGGAACCCGTTTTTGTTTTAAGGCTGGGGTGTGCTCTTTCGCACTAGCCACTGTGGGCTCTCAGCCAGTGGGTTTAGGGCTTAGGGAATTCGCGATTATTTTCGGTAATTCGGGCATTTTTTGGAGAGCTGTTCGGACATTTCGCAAAGCAAGAGGGAATGGCTTAGGATTCAGGGTTCAGGGTTTCTGGGATGTTAGGGTTTGTGGAGACTTCGGTTGCATGCACAGCTTTCGGCGAAAAACACTAAACATGTAAGCCCCGGAAACAAATTTAAAAGGATGCATGGCACTAGCAATATCCAGTACCCCATTGGCCACTACGGGATCGCCAAATGAAGCGGCCGATTAGAGTTGGTGAAATAACAAGATTGTTGGGTATAATCCTTTGTACATTGTGTTGCTTGGTGGCTTCATAAAGACGCCTTATAGAGCCCTTATATTAAAGGAACCCGTAAAGAACCCTTAAACCGGTTTGGTGTCCTCAGGCCATTCTCCCAGTAGCCGTCTACCGCCCACCTCCAGCTGCCGCCTCAGGCTTGAGTTGCTGGTCTTCAGCTGCTGAATCCTGAGCCACTTTTCAAGGTTTAGGGTCCAGGGCTTAGGGGTTTAGGGTTTCGGCTTTTAGGGTTTAGGGTTTAGGGTTTAGGGTTTAGGGGTTTGGGGTTTAGGGTTTAGGGGTTTAGGGGTTTGGTGTTCAAGGTTCAGGGTTTAGGGGTTCAGGGTTTAGGGCTTGATTCGCAATCGTAGCAACTGTCAGCGAAACGAAGGGGGAAACGACACCAACCGATCCGTTTTCCCGAGCACTTTAACTCCGTTGAACATGCCATGTCAAACTCTGGGGCTCCAGCTACTAAAATATAGGGGTAACAAACCATGTATAAGATTTAACCCAGTGGCCCATCAATCATCTAGGTAACTAGACCTGGGAAATGGAAAATGTTGAGGCTTGTGTCATGCGGCCCTGTTTGCACAGGGCCTCGGGCCGCGGGTTTCTGCGCGCAAGCGCTTAAATCCATGTCACACTTGGGGTTTAGGGTCTGCGGAGGCTCCACCAGGCTCCACCACCTATTGCCTTTGAAAGGTCTTGCACCCTCTCGCTGCGCTCATCTGGGCCATAATCATGGCAAATCGAGACACTGAACCTAGAAGCCTTTACATGCTAAGCCCTACACCCCAGCAACCTCCGAAGCACTGCTCCCTAAACCCGGGATCCGAGATCGAAGCCTCAAGAAGATCAACCTCTTCTGGCTTCTCAGGAGCTTTGCGTCGTGCTGCTCGAGGAGTGTTGCGTGCAAGGACGCCAGCTGATCTCGCAGGATATCCTCATAGCTACCTGTGCTGACCGAAGCCCAAAACCTGCTCGGGGCTTAAACTCCATACCATAAGCCATCCGACCCTTACATCACCTCGTCATTGTCCCTTCTTTCAAGGCGGATCTCCAAGTCTGAAGATGTTCAAGGCCTGAGCTTAAGCTAGCACTTCAGCAACTCTGGCTGGTTGAGACATAAGGTCCCATGCACCGTCCTGCAGAAAAAACTGCTTCGTTTCAAGAAGCTTCTTCTTAGGGGCTAGTGTTTGCAAGGCTCAGGGCCTTAGGCTTGAGGCCTTGGGGGCAAAACTGTAACTGAATTCAAGCCAGCAGCTTTCCTCCAGACTCTGCGCAAACATGGCCCTCTGGTGCAGAGTGGAGCTAGCCGGCCCGGGCAAAGAAAGACAGGGTTTAGGGCTTCGATTTTCAGGGCCGGTTCTGCTGCGATTTGAGTCGAACGCTGATTTCCACATCGCGTGCTTTAGGACAGGACTTTCCTTCGCGCCTCCATTTTGTCGCGACGCCTGCTTACGGGTACTTGGTAGTTCGCCAAGGTATCGCCCGGGTTTGCCTCTGACGGTCTCCTTGAAATTTCTTAAGTATGATTATGACATGATGATGATGATGATGACCATGCTACTATTGGGCACTCTTGCGGAGAGCAAGCGGCTGCGGCCGAAGGAAAGAGGGTCATGGGTTCTGCATCGCAGGTTGTAGCGTGAAGGAAGTATGCATCTGGGCTCGGGGTGTTGGGCTTTGGGTTTCATCTTTGGACTCAGAAGGCCTTCGGGCTTGTGGTATATCATGATGACCACGAATATTCATGTTAGTATTCTTATTACTTTTACGATTAGTAGTGTATAATACGAATATTGCAAATATGTTGATGACAAATTGTTTTTACAAAGGTTTATGAGCCCTGCGGCATGTATCTAAACCACAAAATTTACGGCCGGGTCGAAGCCGAAAACCCAAACTCTGAACCTCCACTGTTAAGTACAGCTGAAACTCCTGGATTGCTGGTCAGGATTCTGTGGGTGTTCAGATTTCGACCTCGGTTCTTACTAATTGCGCAAAGCATGTCCCTAAACCCAAACCCGCCGAGTTTGGGGTTTGGTGTTCTGTTTGTCCTACACGAACTTTGGGAAGCTTGACATCCTGGCCCTAAGCAAAATACCTCACAAGCGCATTCCATCAACCCTGATAGCAGTGATCCTGCGAGGCCCACGGCCCTAAACCCTTGTGCGCACTTTTCGCAACCGCATGATCAGGATCCTCGTAGCTAGGAGGTGCTCCTTCATCCCTTCAAGCCATGGGACGTTTTAGGGCTGTAGAGGTTTGGGGTTGAGTACAGTCTCTTCGTCGCATAGACCCCACTGGACGCTGTGGGCCTTCGCCTTAGTCTTTGCTGCTTTGACTTGAAAGCTTATCCCAACTCAGGATTGAAGTCCGCGGTTCAGGGTGTAGTTATTTTTAGGGTTCAGGGTCTTGGGTCCTGAGAGTGTGCCCGATCTCCCCGCGCGTGCGCCCGCGACGTGGGCTCATGGCTCTGGTGGGCTTTCCACCTGTGAAATGGTTTAAGAGTGGGTTTAGAGCTTGAGGAATTATAGAGTTGAAGTCGAGCATCACCTGGAAGGTCTACACCTACGCCCTAAACTTCCCTGAATCCTAAACCCGGAACCCTCAACCCTAAATTCTAAACAAGCCCATGTGAACACCCGATGCGCGTACCCGAAGAAAGCCGAGGCCTGGCCCGACCCCCCCAACCTGAAAACCAAGACTGCCGTGAAGATGAAACCACACTACTTAAATTGATCATGGGACTTAGTAAGTGGGGTTATAAGTAAGGTAACTGCAGCTATAATTACTGATGACCCCAATTAAGGTACTTCTAATCCTACTTACTAAGCCCCATGATCCTCCAAGTAGTGATATCCGGGCCATCGCAAATTTAGAAAGGGCGTTTGGAGGCGTAGCTGCATAGCATGGTGTAAGTATACATGGACCAGAAGCAGATAGCATTTTCATAATTAATAGATCCCTATACCACCATACTTTACACGCCAAAACAAGCGAAGACCCTGGAGTTTACCGACGCCATCGAAAGCTCGAGGCAAGTTTGTACTTCGGGAAATGGCAGGTCAACAGGGTTTATGGTTGCTGGGCATGGGACATGATAAGTAAGGTGGCAAGTGGTAAGCGCCCTCACAGGGGTTATATGGTAAGCGCCCTCACAGGGGTTACATAAGTAAAACAAGTAGCAGTAGTGAATATAGGGGCCTTAATTATTGGAACAGGGTTGTGGGGTAAAGTATACCATAATTCAACTAAATAAGGCGCCCCAAAACAGTGCTGGTAATTATTCAAGGCCCCTATGTTGCCTTACTCATAGCCCTGTTACTATGTCCCGTGATCCTTGGAAGCAGGTATAGGATTGGGACCTGCATGTCCCGATACAGAAACCCTCAATGCCCCCAAAACCGGCAGTGCACCCTGAACCTGACTTCTGCGAACTAAAGCCAACCCCTAAACGATAAACCCAAAACACTGCAATCAAAACCCTATTCCCTGAACCCCAAACCCTGAACCCTAAACCCTGAAGCCTAAACCCTAGAACCTTAAAGTCTGTAAACTTTCGCCCTATAAATGAGAATTGACCCTCGTTAGTCCCTCGGTACCTCGACGAGGTATCTCATGCGGACCTGCGCAGTGTTGAAGACCTTGGGTGTTTAGCAATGACGCCAAGAGAAATCTGAATAAAGCTCCCTTGTGCATTAGCTAACCCAAGGAGTATCCGCACAAACCGTTAAGCTATGGTAGCAAAATGATCAATAAGTACAGTAATAATCAAAGCAATAGTACCCAAAGTTGTCGAGTGCAGTGGCATCTCTGGACAGTGTTCAATTAAGTTGTCGAGTGCAGTGGCATCTCTGGAATGTCCTTCCGGCCTCTACTTGTTTGCCCCGGCCACGTTCCCAATTCGAGTATTTCCGGTGCAAGGATGGCAGGCTGTGCAGGCACGTCAAGCTCCAGACAGCAGAAAGTCCGAATACGTGGCAATTTCCAAGTTTCAAACTCCTTTTTGCAGTCTCCTATTACTAGTTTCAAACTAGTTTCAAACTCCAGTTTCAAACTCGCTGTTAAGGGGGAACTGCATTTTCCGGGCGCGAGATTTGGAAATCTGGAACCTCTATAGGTATTGGCTTTTTAAATTTCGCGCCCGGAAAAATGCAGTTCCCCCTTAACAGCGAGGTTGAAACTGGAGTTTGAAACTAGTTTGAAACTAGTATGAAAATATTAGGAGACTGCAAACAGGAGTTTGAAACTTGGAAATTGCCACGTATTCGGACTTTCTGCTGTCTGGAGCTTGGCCATGCCCACACAACCCTCCGTCCTGCGCCATGCAACTCTTCAACCTTGGCCTTCAAAAATCACGTTTCTCCAGTACTGGGACGGTACTGGAAGCCAATTTGAGGCCCGCCTCAACGGGGCTGCAAAGACGACTCCCCAATACTGGGATGGCATTTGAAGCTGCAGTGACTGTTAGGCACACTTCTAACAGCACAAGTGATTGCCTTCCGAAACTACGAACTGATAAAACCATTCTAGCAGATTCTAGCAACACCTGGCGCCAAGTCCGCAAATGTTCACGTCAGAAATTCTTGTTTGCTGAGACGGTGGATGGACAAAATCCTGCATGACCCCCATCACGACAATCATGTCATTGTCAGCAGTCGAGCTCCCCGCACTCCTCTAATTTCAACGTTGCTCGAATAGGTTGGTGATGCAGGATTTCGGTCATTCGCGCACATGCCCCTTCTAAGTGTTGTAAGGAGGCCAATGTTAAGATTCGGGGTTTGGAAGGGATGACTGACATAAGAAAAGCGATGCAGGATTTCGTCCATGAGCTTCTTGTGCAGGTGTCCTCATACTAGGATGAACTTGTTTTGAGGCCTTAATAATGAGAACAGGGTTTACAGGTTGTATGTTAATTATGCGCTAGTCATACTAGGAACTACACAGAAATAGTGTCAGCAAGTATTCCGATCTCCAGGTGGAGTGTAATTATGATGGCTTGGATCACGGGTTGAGGGAAGGAGCCCTAGGCCCTAGTTCTGCGTGCCTACATTGTAACGACTGGTCATGTTTATAAGAGCTCCATCAAGCTTTCGCGCACCAGAGGGCACGTTCCGCCAAATAGGGCCTTCTTGCGGCACACATCCCGACAAAAGCTCAACATCTGATATCTCAAAAACTGACAGCATTTGCTGTCATCCTGCGTCAGGTCATGCCAACCTTAAACCCCGTTCTGACACTGAACCCCGAACAAAGGAAGTACGTACGAAGGCAATTCGCCGTGAGCTCATTTCTAAATCATCATAGAACCCTCAAGGGAACCTCAATAAGCTATAGTTTCTATAATTTACCATAGTCCGCGATAATATATGGTAACACATATTACAACAGACTAGCATATGCCATAAATATGCTATAATCCTCCGGACACCTCAAGTCAAAGCCTGGGATTCTGGCCACATACTCGTCGTACTGGCCCCATGAAGCCCCAGGGACCTGCAGTATCAGAGCTTGGGGTTTAAGTTAAGGATTTTAGGGTGCAGGGTTTGGGGTTTAGGGGTTTAGGGGTTTAGGGGTTTAGGGGTTTAGGGGTTTAGGGGTTTAGGGTTTGGGGTTTGGGGTTTGGGGTTTGGGTTTGGGGCTTTGTAGGGCTTAGGGTTAGAGCTTAGGGTTTGTAGGGTCTGGGGCTTGGGGTCTGTACCCCGTACCTCCAGAATCCCTAAGCCTAAGGCATGCGCGCAATGCCTTCGGGATCACAACCATGAGAACTAAGATGAAGTAAGTGTTGTGGCACGGCGAAAATATGACGGCCATCCAACCTGCACGTCGCTTAAAGAGCGATTCTGCCATTCCCTCGACGGAGCGATGTCCCTTGAAAATGCTACCTACCTGCCAAAAACCCTGGGACCATATCATTTCTAGCCCCGAGCTCCACGTTGGGAAGGCCTCACGCAAAGAGCCGGACGGGACGGAGACGGCGGTACCGTCCGCAAACCTGTGGATCTGGAACCGAACAGAAATAGCTCAGTTGGGGTTCCAAGGCCTGCTGAGGCGCGATTCGCGAAGGTACGGCTTTGGGCTGCCAAAAGGTCTCTGATGTGTGCCAGCGTGGTATAGTGGTTTTCTGGCTTCTGACACTAGCCGTGGTCTTTAAGCCAATTCCGACCATGGAGCATGCTTGATCTTCTGATTCCTTCCCACGATGATGAACAAGTAGAAGGTGGTACAGCTGTTCTGGTGATGCTGCTGCTACTGGCGATGATGTTGATGATGGTGACAACGATGGGTGAGGCAAATAGTCCTATCATTTGCTAAGGCCCGCCTTTAGCTTTCGTAGTCCTAAATCAAGCAGGCCTAAACCCTAAATCCTAATCCCTAATCTTCATCAAGTTTTTTGACAACTCAGGCTACTTCCCGTCTTTGCTGACGCTGACTCCAACGATGAAGCGGAGCATCCACAAATACAGCGATACGAAGAGACCTACATGGTTCGTGTACACCCTGAAGCCTCATGCCTCAGTCTTGGTGAACTGTGTTTTTCATCTAAAGTTTGAATCCTGATCCAAGCCTTGCAACATCAGCCCAAAACCTGAACCATCGCAGCCCCGATCTTCGAGCCTCAGCCCAGCCGAACCCAACGTCTGAACCCCGACCCTTGAGAGGAACCCTAAAAGAGTTGGTACGAAGTTCGACAAGCACGTGCAAAGAGAACTGCCACCAAACGGCAGCGAAACCGACGGTGCCAGATTGTCGGATCAATAAGCCCCATCCCGGACTGCCCAAACCCTACACCCCAACAGCTAGGTTCCCAAAAGCCCAACTAAGCCCCCAAATCGTACTACCCCCCCAGAGCCACAAAAGCCTGTGCTCCAGCGACAGCGAAGGACGGAAGGCCCCAATGGCATGAAGCGACCTCGGGGGATGTGTGTGGCTGCATGCATGCAGGCAGGCAGGCAGGCAGGCAGGCAGGCAGGCATGGATGGATGGATGGATGGATGGATGGATGGATTTATATATGTGTGTGTATATATATATAATCGGTAACGTCTTAATATGACGGACCCTTCTAGAGCCCCTTCAAGCCTCAACCCTTTCAACCCTGAACCTTCCAAAATCCGAGGAATCTTGGTGCTCCGACTGGAAGCCCTGTGGGAGCTTCTCTGCTCCCTTGGTCGGCTCATTGAGCCTTGGAGGGGTTCCGGGTGTAGGGTTCAGGGGTTTAGGGTGCAATATAGGGGCCTTATCTATTAGAATAAGGTCTTGGGGCCCATTGTACTATTGAACCCCCAAAATAGTATTGGTAATGATTTAGGCCCCTACAGTATATAGGGTTGAGTGTTTAGTGTCATTGGCCTTGGGGTGTAGGGTTCAGGGTTTGAGGGCTTATATAAGTATAATATAGGGTTCAGAGTTTTGGCTTGAGAGCTTGGGGTTTACGGAGAGGGTTCAGGATGGTTCAGGCACGTCAAGCAACGGTCATGCTCCAGTCGGCATGACTGGAGAATGGTCACAGCATACTGCAGACATCAGGGCTGCACCATCATCGTCATCACCCACATCCGTCTGAACCATCGGCTCTCTCCCCCTCGCCTTTCTAGCTCCAGCGGTACAGCTACATCGGAGAGGAAGATCCTGCGACTCAACATGCATAGAAAGTGTAGATTCGGTTTAGATTAGGCTTTGGGATTTAAGGTTTAGGGTACACCTAGAGTAACCAAGGTACCTTGAAAAAAGGTAAATGCACCAATTGTTGCGGGTCATATCCTGTTTTGAAAGGTACATTGGTTGTTCTATTTGGGGCTCAGGCTTAAGACCGTCTACGCCAGGAAATCGAAAGCTGGAGATGGGCTTCCGGCTGTCTGCTGCTGCCCAGGGCAACCTGACTTCAAAGTTAACCGTATCTGACTTGGGGCTTCCGATGTGGAGAGAGAAGACTATGTTCTGCACCCTCGTTCTTACTGTGGCTATCCGAACATCTAGTTGGCGAGGAGATTCGATTGGTCTTATAGTTGGCTTTGCACCGGTGTAGCTTTGGATAGAAGGCTTACACAGCATACACTCTGCAGCATTCCGGGCCGTTTCAGGTGTGTGGAGTCCCAGCTTCGGACATCGATGCAAAAAGCCGGGCATCCCCCAAACCATGATAGCAGCTCTACTATGGCGCCCCTTAAGAACACGGAGGCGGCAACATTTCTACTGCTCAAGTCCACACCTATCTACATACATACATACATACATACGTGCATGTGTGTGTTTACATACCCTCACATCCTACACCCTCAACTCAACATCGTTAAGTTTAGGTCATGGCTTCAACCCCACACTGTAGGGGCCTTAATAATTAGAGTATGGCCTTGGGGGTTCCTTGTTGTAATTATAGTATATTATACTTACTATACCCCCAAACCGTATTCTAAGTATTACGGCCACTACATTACCTCAAGCCGGAAGAACCCCCGGCCTCCGCCAGCAGAAGTAGGGCGGGTGTACCGTTTGCCAAAGCAGGTCCTTAGCGCGTCCATGCCGGCCATATCCTACAAGCCCATTTGCTCTTATGGAAACACCCCTAAACCTAAACAGTCAACCCTAAACCCTGAACCCTGAAACCCTAACCCTATAAACTCTAAACCTACAGCCATCATGTAAAGCGCAATTCATGAAGATTTCCTCCGAAACATTCATCCGAGAGCCCTACGTGCAGCGTTGAAGAAGTAGAGGCCTTTGCCAAAGGCGTAGCCGGACTCGGGCGCCTGTGAACGGTGCTCTTCCATGCTTGTTCGAAAGAAACAACCCTGCTAGGCAGAAACACGCAGAGTCGTAAGATCTTTCGTTGCGAGGGTTTGCGAAGCATTTTGCAAAGGCTTCTAATCAAGCTCACACAGGTCTTATGGTGTTTGGGGGGGGCTCTGGGGCTTCTTAAACCTAGGAGTCCTTTATTTAACTGGTAAGGGTCCTTTGGGTTCTCAGAACAAGGATGCTACTACCGACGGGTCTTTTCTGGGGTCCTTGTTTTCTGGACCTCTGCTGGGGAAGTCTCACAGCCTGGGGTTCGGCTTTGGGGGGGGTTCATCATGGGGTTGCTACGGTTGATGACATAAATCCTGCATTACCTTAATGAACCTACTATGGGAATTATGGTATATTCCTTGTTTTGGGTAATGCAGGATTTATATCATCAACCGTACTACTTGGGGTTCTCTCTTAGGACGTGGTGACAGGTCAGGATTCATGGAGCACGGCAAGTGTATGCCCTGCATTCTCACACCCCAATCCACAAACCCGAGATCCCTGCACCCACTTGACCCCGAAACCCTGAACCACCAACCCTAAACTCTCAACCCCTTTATATAGAACCTTTATAGAACCTACAACGGAATCTGTAAAGCAACCTAGATACCCACATGCTCTATAAAACCCTACAGCCCTACAAGAACCCTGTAAGACCATAAAGCCCTATACTACAAAATCCTAGGACACCTTACAAAACACCATAGAAGCCCACGAATTCCCAACACAGGTCACATCAAGCGTCCGCCTCTTTGGGCGGCAGCCGCGGCCCCCCGGCAAGGAGGCTTAGCCAGCTCGTCAACGGCGCCCTTTGAGTCTTTTATAAGTTTCGAAAAGACAGTGTTTCTTGATTCGGTACCCTAGACCCTAAACCCTAAAAACCGAAACCCTAAATCCTAAACCCTAAACCCTAAAACCCTAGAACCCTAACCCGTAGAGCTCAAAAACAGTTTAGGGTTGAGGGTCAGCTAGGGTTTAAGAGATCGGGGCTCTCGGTCGTAGGGTTTAGGACTTTTGCATGGGTTTAGGGGTTTTAGGGTTTAGGGTTTAGGGTTTAGGGGTTTAGGGGTTTAGGGTTTAGGGTTTTCGCTGCGAGTGCGCTTTCGACCCCTCCATAGTGGTTGGGGTCGGCGCATGAGCTGCAACGCCCACCCTCCCACGCAAATTACAAACCTTGAACGGGTTTAGGGTTGTCTACCCCCCCAACCCCCCTATCAAGGGGGGCTTATATGGTTTGAAGAAAAGTTGGGTTTAGCGTTGTCGACACCCATACCCCCTTATCAAAGGGTGATAATATGGTTTGGCAGGCAGTCGTCTAGCCAAACACGAGGAAATGGCAACATTTCCCATGACGAGAGCCCTTAATTTTAAGCTCAAACCCTTAATTTGAAGCTGCGGCTCCTTTTTTTTAAGCCCAAATCCTTAATTTTAAGCTCCGGGTCCTTAATTTTAGGTTCAAATCCTTAATTTTGAGCTCCGGGTCCTTAATTTTAGGCTCCGAAGCCCGAAGCCTTAATTTAAGCTCCGGGTCCTTTAACTTTAAGTTCAAATCTTTAATTTTCAGCTCCGGGTTCTTAATTTTAGGCTCCGGGTCCTTAATTTTAGGTCCTTAAGTTTAAGCTCCGGGTTGTTAACTTTAGGGTCCGGTCCTTAATTTTAGGCCCAAATCGTTAATTTTAAGCTCCGGCTCCTTAATTTTAGGCCCAATCCTTAATTTTAGCTCCGGGTCCTTAATTTAGGCTCAAATCCTTAATTTTGAGCTCCGGGGTCCTTAATTTAGGCTCCGGGTTCCTTAAGTTTAGGCTCCGGGTCCTTAATTTTAGGCTAATTTTAAGCTCCGGTCCTTAATTTTAGGCCCAAATCCTTAATTTTGAGCTCCGGGTCCTTAACTTTAGGCCCAAATCCTTAATTCTAAGCTCCGGCGCGCTGTTAGGCCCAAATCCTTAATTATAAGCCCCGGGTCCTTAATTTAAGCTCCAAGTCCTTGATTTTAGGCTCCGGTCCTTCATTTTAGGTTCAAATCCTTAATTTTGAGCTCCGGGTCCTTAAATTTTAGGCATAGGCAAGCCCCCCCCCCCGGTTCAAGGCCCTTGAGGAGGAATTCAGGGGTCCTCGGTCAGAAGGCGCTGGGTTTAGGGCAAGGGTTATCATTATGTAGGCTGTGGGAGGCGGCTATGCACATCAGCCGCGTGGACCGGAGGTCCTACGGCTCGCCTTTCGGCCATCGCCTTCGGTCCCGCAGGCGCCTTCCGGTCCGCCTGCTGCGGCCGGCCCCCATCGCCCCCATCGCTGCGGTGGGGGGCCGGCCTTCAGTTTGGGGGTTTATAGGGTTTAGGGTTTAGGGTTCAGGGGGTTTAGGGTTTAGGGCTCAGGGGGTTTAGGGTTTAGGGGTTTTAGGGTTTAGGGTTTAGTGCTGTAATGGGTTACTGTCATGGGTTCTACAAGAGGTTCTATAAGGGTTCACGGGGTTTGGGCACTTAGGGCTCGATGGGCTTGAATTTGGTAGCGCTTAACGGTGTAAGGGGTTCAAGGTTCAGAGGATTTTCAAGGTTTGAGGGACAGTAAGTGCATGCTTCGAAGGTTTATTGCTGGATGGCGAATCACCAAATCATGGCAAGGCTTAGATGGCAGGGTGAACGTGTCTTTCGTGGGGTCTCGATAAGGCTTCTGCAATGTGTCTTTCGATTTGGAATGAACCCGGGCTCTAAACCTTGAACACATAAAGAACCTAGGAGTATATGGGGCTGAGGCCCTCCGGCAATCGGATCTTCGATGGAGAGCTTGAGCCCGCAGTCACTTTCCAAAAGTCCCTCAAAGAACCCTAAGGACCCAAAACTATGGGAATTATGGTATATTCCTTATAATGGGTAATGCAGGATTTTGCCCATCAACAGTATGAGTCCCTGTACCTTTGATGCCTGAACCCAGCCCTGGAAATGTCCTTGGTTAGCGGTCTTTTCTACATCCTCGAGTTACACTTTCGGGGCGATGACCCCCTTTCTGCAAGCGTCATGTGAGCTTCTAAAATCCTGCATTACCCAGTATAAGGAATATACCATAATTCCCATAGTTTAGGGTCATGCAGGATTTTGTCCATCAACAGTAGGAGTCATAGGGACTCATAGAGTTTTTCCGATTTATGCCGGGCGGGGGGGGAGGGGGGGTTCGGGATTTAAGATTTAGCGTGCAGGATTTTGATTGAGGCTTTGAAGCCCTGAGGGCAATGGGGCGTGGGGTTTCCGGTCGGGTTTGGATTTGCATAAAAGCGCAGGTGCTTCACTTTTAGCTTCAAACTGCCAACAAGGAAGCTAAACACTGCTCCCTTAAACCCTAAACCCATAGCCCGTACATCCTTATACCTGAGTCTCAAATCACCACCCTCAACATCAATTGGACTGGAATCAAAATCCCAAGCCCGAAACCCTAAACCGCAAAATCTAGAAATCCAAAGCCTGCCACCACCAACGTGAATCTGGAACTCAAACTTGAAGCCTTTTCTTTGGCGCTGAGTACCCTAGCCCCTAAAAGGTTAACCGTTTCAATTATGCTAGGGTTATAAAACCCCCCAAAGGATCCAAAGGCTACCTACTCAGCTACTACGTTTTCGCCCCAGAGTCTTACTGTAGGGGCCTTAACAGTCAGGATGGGGTTTTGGGTTCCTCTGTAGCAAAGCTATAATAAGGAACCCTTAGGAATAATGTTGGTATTTATTTAGGCTTCTATATAGACTAGGTTCCTGAGTAGCCCCATTAAAGTTAGAGTACCCTTTTTCCTACTATTCGGTTTTAATAAGGAAGGGGACCCTGGAATAAACAGGGCAAAAGGGTACTACTCAGGAACAGGAACCTAGTAGACCCTAAACCCCTATATATAGATCCCTTTAAGGATCCCTTATAGAACCCCTTAAGGAACCCTTATAGAACCCCTTAAGGAACCCTTATTACTAGAGCCCTCTCTGAGCAGCCGGGCCCCTGCCACAACAGCACCCGATTCGAAGCGCTGGCCTGAGATCTCGCAGTGTGGGGGCCTTTTAAGAATTATAGCGAATCCCAGAAAGATGGAACATGGGTTTAGGAGGATTAGTGCTAGGATCCCTTATACGGGCATGAGGATACTAATGGTCAACTTCCTGGCTTCTACTAGTCAATGGGATTCTTGGGACAAGATTCGTGCCGTCGAAGCTACCAGCAGGAAGCAAGAATTGAGTTGAGGCTCTGACAACTCCACGTTTTCGTGACAGGCTTTAATCATGGCATAACATAACTGCTATGGACGATGAGTGGGAACACGTCACTCAACTATACTCAACTCCAATCCGGCCACCCCCCTTCGCCACGCCCAATTGCAATCTGCGTGCAAGCACACTAGTGGGACGCAGTTTCGCTTGCCCCCGTGAGAACAAAAAACGATGGCTTGTGCAGCACCCCACAACAAGGAAAGACAACGCCCAACATCCCAGAAGCCCTTTGCAAGCAGCGTCAGTTACAATCCTTGCCTACCGAAGCCCACTTTTTTAGGGCATGGAACGGTCGAGGTGGACGCCTCTTGGTTCTTGGGCTGCTTCGACTAAAGCCGCTTGCGACTTTGCGCAAGCGCTTCCCAGGCGCTATTGAAGCCCCGATGTGTAGGGTCTAGTCTAGTTAAGGCAAGGGTATAGGATGTACGCTTACGGGCAAGGTCAATACTTTTGGCAAATCTTGTCTGGATTCAATAAGGTACAGGCAGAGCCGAAAAAAGCCTAAACACTAAATACACCTTTAGCCCAAACCTCTTAGGCCCTGACCCCTGATTACTAAACCCGAAAATCATGAACCCCAAACCCTGAAGCCTAATTTCATAAATTACCCAAATCTCTGGTACTCATAAGCCCTGGGGCGCCCACAAACCGTTGGTATCTGGCCACCTCCTGTGGCCTGTTGTCGGCTTCACACTTTCGGGGGGCAGGGCTTAAGCTTGAATCATTGAAGGGTTTTCAACTTCGAACATGTGGCTCAGGGTCTATAGGGTTTAGGCTTTAGGGTCTAGGGCTTAGGGTTTGGGGTTTTAGTGCATTGGGCTTACGGTTGCAGCTTGGGATTTAGGTTGCAAGTTTGGGTTCAGGGCTTATAGGCCTTGGGGTAAGAGGTTTCCTGGCCCAAAAAGACTGGGGCCTTCAAGGATATACGGAAACCCCGACATCCCTCTCAGGTTTTGGAGTTCAGAATGCAGCTTTCGGGTTTTGGGGTCTCAGGGACCGAAGGGTTTTGCAGGCAAGTTCCAAGAAATCCTCCGTGTTGAGCGAATGAAACCGCACGAGTATGGCTTTTCCATCCTCCGACCTCAGCCGACACCCCAACGACACAACCCCTAAACCCCGAACACCTATGCTTCCCGCCCTAATCCCTGAAAGCGAGAAACACCACAGCCGCAAAGTATACCGCCAGTAAGCCACACCCCAACAGCTCATATCGTAGCACACTCAAGCTGATGTCGAAACCTCGTCGGGAAGTTCCCTCCGGAATCCTCTACTCTTACACCCCCAAGGCATATCCCTAAACCCTAAACCCTGTAAAACCCTAAACCCTATAAGCCCCGTCGCCGTGCGAACGCAGGCTAGCTCGTAATTTGTACTCTGGCTAAGGATCCAGGCGTCGCTCTCGCTCGGATTGTCTGCGGACTGCTCGCATAAATCCCCAAACCCTAAACCCCAAACCCTTACAAACCCTAAACCATATAAACCAACCCTAATCCCTAAACCCTGAACCCTTATAAACCCTAAATCCTATTGACCCTATAAGCCCTAAACCCGAAGCCCCTGGGACGCAGTCTTCTCGATGCCGAAGATGCTTCTTATCCTGGGCCTTGGCAGCGTTTTTTGGGGAACTTCGGAGACCCTTGGGCTCGGCTAAAGGGTTTAGGGCTTATAGGGTCAATAGGATTTAGGGTTTATAAGGGTTCAGGGTTTAGGGATTAGGGTTGGTTTATAGGGTTTAGGGTTTGTAAGGGTTTGGGGTTTAGGGTTTGGGGATGGCTTCCATGGACTTCTCTATGATGCGGCGGAGAGTTGTATACTTTGAGCTGCCAAAGCTGAAAGCTTCAGATCTTCCGTAGTTTAAGATGTAAGTACTAACTACGTCGTATCAGACAACAAAGTATGACAGAACGTTTAATGATGGCAGGCATTCTCATTGCTACTGGCCCCGTGCCCCACAACTACTCAACACTATTTATGCGTATGGTGATGCTCTGCTGCTGATGTTAATCAGGGGAGCGACAGAAGCAACATCAAATCTGAGGATGCCCAATTGCAAGCTAAATCGAGATGGAATGGAAGCAGATCATAGGGTGTAGCAGACCCAGCAAGCGACCCTACGACTCAGGCACCGAAAAGCAGCGAACTCGGAATCAGGAGCTCGGATGCTTGCGCCATATTTTCAGCAACTCTTAAAGCCGTCCTTCAAGCCTTAGGACTTAAGAATATATATATATACATGAACTTCAGTTTAAACCTATAAAAACATAAAAATATGAATACAAATAGAAATATGAAGACCCTATCTATATCAATTTATGTGGCTGTCTACCTATCTACCCATTGCTCTCTATATATATATATACATACACATTTGTGCATACTATTGTGTGTATATATATACATATAATATGATATATGTATATATACAGAGAGAAAGAGAGAGAGAGAGAGAGAGAGAGAGAGAGGGAGGGAGGGAGAGAGAGAGGGAGAGAGAGAGGGAGAGAGGGAGACCCTAAACCCCAACCGCTGACAGTTCGCGAGTGTACGGCTCGGAGCATCGCAGGCCGCGGACTTGGAAACGTACCCGCTCGGGCAAGGCCCCGACGGTGCCGAGGTGGTGAAGCTGCTGGCCAAGTACCTCGATGCACTGGGTTTAGGGCTTGGAGTGAAGGTTTTAGGGTTTGGGGCGGAGGGTTTCGAGTTTGGGGTTTGGGGTTTAGGCTTTGGGGGGCTCTGACTGAAGCTTACGACTACCTGATATAGTAAGATCTTCACATAGAACTCAACCCTCTAATTGTCTAATTACCTTTTAGGCTCATGTGAGGCCTACAGACCCATCAAGCACGAATGTCATCAACCCCTTGAAGTGTCTCAGCACCTGAAAATCAGAGAAATACGATTGTTCAAGCATGAACTGTGAAGAAGAGCTCTACGAGACCCCAAACCCTAGACTACAGGCCCTCAGCCCTAAACCGCCGATGTGTAGGCATTCGTATGATTGCGATTCCACCGCTGTACATGGTGTCGCTCTTCTCTGACTACGACGGTAGTTGTGGCAACTACTTGTTTGCGCATCGTTTGGTCCTCTCTCCGATGATAGGTTGAAGAGAAAGGACATGCAACAAAGGTTCCGAGAAGGATGAGTTATGCTATAGGGGTCAGGGTCTACTGACAGTCAAATTTCCCACACACTTAGAGGCGCTAGATCTCGTAGTGGATTCTCACGAGTTTGACAAGGCCCGCGATGTAGCTACAGGTCTGTGTCACATGTGTTCGGAACAACTTCAGGTCCTTTACCACCGAGTTTAAACACCACGTCCTACTTGTGACACTCCGTGAAGTTCTGCCAAGCTCTACAAGACCATAAAAGATCTCAAACGGATCACGTAGTTACCTTTTGTCTCCATTGGAGCTCCAAGTCTATTTTATAGGATCCCAAGTATATAGTTGGTAAACCAAAAAAGCAACTACAATGGAGACTGTCGACGGCCAAGAATAGTGCAGACTTTAGCCCGGGCCGAGCCAGGCTCCGCCCGAGACAAACAGAAAACGCAGAATGCAACACGTGGTTCCAGCGATGAACCCCTAACCTTTTAAGCCCCTAAACCCTGAACGCTCAAAACGTCCCGCTTTCCAGTTTTCCTTCAGCAAGTCTTTTGGATAAAAACCTGTAGCGGACTCACATCTGCTCTATTCGATGTATTGCGCCACCCATGCCACGAAGTCACATGCCGGCAGACCCGCAGAAGTGCCGCATCATCCTTTTCAATAGCTGGTTGATGAATTTGTTCTTGGTGGGTGGAGCCATTTATCAGCAACGGCCGTAGTGGCCGTAGTGCACCACCCCAGCAATTAAACGAACACAGTATGGGTCCAAGACAAACGAAGAAGCATTGGCCCACCATCGTCGCCGCCCGCAACCTAGTGACAAGAATCCCAGAAACCCTAAACCCTGACATCCTAAACCCTAAAACCCTAAAACCCTAAACCCCCCCCCATAAAAAAAAAAAACTGAAACCCTAAGCACAAAACCTCTAACCCCAACCCTCCCCTCACAAAATAGCACTCTAACCGCTAACCTCTGAAAGGGACTTCGTGGCTTCGCAGCACCAAAGCGCTGGGCCCAGGGGGCAGCTGCAAGGCTTGGAGATGTCTTGAAGGCTTTCATAGGGGTTTAAGCATTAGGGTTCAGGGGTGGGTTCAGGTTATAGGGATGTAAGTGCTTAAGCTTCAGGGGTGCTGGGTTTTCTGCTGTCTTGGAGGATTTGCAGTCAGTCTATAGGGTTCTATTTTGGTCCGCAAGGCCTTTATAGTAAAAGGTTTCCACCAAGGGCGAGCAAATATCTTTAGGGTTCCGTAAGGGTTTACAAGAGCTTTCCGTCGTTTGGGCTTAGAGTTTAGGGCTTGGGGCTTTCCAGCTGCAGGGTTTAACAATGCTTTAAGCTGCTGGGGTTTATAGCACAGGGTTTTCAAGGTGCGGCTTTAAGGCTAAGGACTTTCCGGGTTGGGGTCGCAGGTTCATTTACGGAGTGTCCTCAGAGCTGTGAAGCCTACAAAGTAGACTCCAACGTTGAAAACCCTGGTATCCCGAGTAACAAGACATGCACGGTAGTGGGGAAAAAGAGCAGTCTGCTATACATTAGGGTGAACCCTACCACCAAACCCTAACAGACATCGCCAGCCAGTGCAAGCGTACGATATCAGCGGGGGCTCAAGCTAAAGCCAGGCTCGGACCCAGCATTTAGGCCGAGGCGGCATGGTACAAGAGCAGGCAGGCACAGTGTAACAGTACTAGAATTTCTTTGTAAAGTAACGTTTGTATTAGTTGCATTTCGAGTTTCACGTCGAAGGACCCTGGCCTAATGCTGAGACGGTGCCGGCGACTGCACACGAGTGGCTCAGCTACTAGCTGGAGCTGTGAAGTGACATCCAGAAGATAGGGCCATAAACCCTCCGCCACTGAACCCTAGACTCTGAACCCTAAACCAGCTAAGGTTTAGGGTGGCGGCGCCTTGTCGCGTTGCTCACAGCGCTTTGTGGAAATGCTAGCCATGCTCTACCATAGGCTGGTGAAATCGACCTTCGTATACGGATATAGAGTACTTAGCTAAAAACATTGATGCAGATGATGTTTGTTAGTGCTGCCAACACTTTCCTCGACAGCAGTGTATTTACTCTTCTCATCGACTGCTTGCTCTTTAAGTTACCGTGCTTTATGGTTGGCACAACATGGCCGTCACTGCCATTATCACCCTCATCACCATCATCATCGTCGTCATCATCATCACCATCATACCACTGCAGGCATGAAGCTGAACCTGCATGCTGGCCGATTTGGAATTTACATGAGGATGGGAACCCAAGCTTCCAGAGCTGCTCGTGTGCAGGTGCTACACTTCCTTCACCGCACCCCATGACTCGGCTCTTGCAAAGGAAGTCAACCAAGAAAGCATACAGAAAGAAGGAAACATACGCGTTGCTTGCTATTTGTCTCAATAGACTTCTGTTCCTTTTCAAGAACCTGAGAAAGCATTGCAGTGGGGCCATGTCCGTACGCAACGGCACCGAACATCGCAAAGACACAAACCAAATTCAAACCAAACCCTGGGCTCTGAATCCTAAATCCCCAGTCTTGAACCTAAACCCTGCACCCTGAATGATTCTGGCCCCTGAACCGTGAATCCTAGACTGCAGCGGTGGTCTCATAATTGCAAAGCCTTGAATCCAACACCCGAACCAGGGATCCTCAAGCGCCAATCCTAAGAGGTGCCTGTACAGGCGCTACTGTCAGTTGGGTGCGTTGGGCACATGACCTTAAACCCAAAAAGGACCCAATTTGGAGAACTACATAACCTCAAACGCTTAACCCTAAATCTTAAACCCTACACCCTGGACCCTTAAACCCTACACCTTCTAGGGCAAGACCATGCGCTCAGGAGTTTCATTAGCCCTCAAGCCTAAACCCGTAACTAGGAATCCTAAACCCTGAACCCCGACAAGTAACACAGGTGCCTTGTATGATTTTTTATAGGGTTTTGCGGCATATTATAATCCGGAACCCCAACGTAGTCCTGGTAATTATTCAAGCCGTGAAAGTAAACCCTGAAACCCTGAACCCTGCACTCTACTTGATCTTGCATGGCTCCAGTATGGATTGACTCACTCCAGGTGAGTGGCGGTGGTGGCCTCAGCGACGGGTACGAAGTGCAGACTTCAATATCAAAATTGCTGAAACGTTTGGGTTGAATAGGGTTCAGGGTTGGGGGCTCCAGACGGGTTACGACGGTACTTCTTGCGGTGCTTGTTCAGTTGTGGGGTTTAGCCGCTTAGGGTTTGGAGCTTAGCAATCAGCCACTTCGACATGAATGATTCGGAAGACCGTTGCTAAGGCTGAAGCAGCAAGGGGCTGGGTTTAAGGAGTCAGGACTAGGTTATCGGCCTTTGGAACAGCAAACTTAATTCTTTCGTTTTTGCTGCCAGGGGCTTCTCTTCGCGGAGGTCGAACGTTAATATGGGGGCCTCTACTAGAAATTTCCCAGAATGGTGTACTAACACTAGCTATTCCGATCCATTTGTGCATACACGCGTTCATCAGAATCGCCCTAAACACCTGGCAGAGATTCCTGCATCCTCAGCTAGCCCATTTCAGGATACGAAATCGCCACGCCCCCACGGAGCCCTCCTGAGTATCTCTAGAACTGCCTCAGAAACACGGCCCTCATTCTATGTAGGGATTGAACAGTTCTGCCGTACATCAGATAGAAGGAACATGAATTCGTAGTGTAACGGCCTTCCTAATCAGAATAAGATTTAGGCTTAGGGCATCTTATGGCACATTAAGGAACCCTAACGAACACTAACTCAAACTTCTACATTAAAAAACTGATATAGGGGCCTTAACAATTAGAATAGGGTTTTGAGGTATATTATACTATAGTTACAATAAGGAGCCCCCAAATCAGTATAGGTAGCCATTATTAAGGCCCCTATGCTAGTGGAACCAACCGGCGACTTCTTGGAGCGTTCATGTATCAAGGGTCTGCGTACGTTAATCCCCTAAAGCTAACCCTGAAACCCTGAACCCTAAGCTGTGAGTGCAAGCTTGGCCAATCCAAGAAGCCGGTGGGACTTTCAAACCATCCCCATGATGTCCACATACCTGGAGTTTGGGTTCAATGCACAGGCATTGGGGTTTGCAAGGAGTTACATGAATGGTCTCATATCTGCTACTGCTGGTGGTGATGACGATGATGATTACGATGATTATGTTCTCCAGTAAGCACCACTCCTCGCAGCTGCGGACCCCCCCTGGGATTCTCTTTCTTCGGCGGTCCGGGTTCTGTTCTTGTGGGGTTATGTCTTCGGGCTCCCGGCATGCCATGGCCGCTCCTGGCGAACATGCTGATGTGCCTGCTCCTCTTGCAGGTCCTCCTCCTGCGGCTGGAGCCATCCAGCCGGGCCGTCGCCAAGATGTTCCAGATTGGTGGACGCTTTCTGGGGACTGGAGCGACAACAAAGACTGGCGGATTCCATCTGCTCAATGCACGCCAGCAACATCTTGCAGGTGCGTTATTTTTTGTCCTATAATGGGGTGGCTGCGAGCTTGGGAAGAGCATGACCATGCCGAATTCCTTGGTTTCTAGTGCGCAAGGTCACCAAGTTCCTCGTGGGGGCAGGGGCGGCTTCTCTTGGCTGGAGGAGCGCCTCCGCTGTCCTGAAACCGGTCCCCTAAATAAATGCATCCTACTCCCTCCCCCCAGCGACGCGACGGCGGGCTACAGTATCAATGAGCCCTGAAAGCACCCGCTGGACCGAATCGACACGCTTTCGGCCGCGAAGGAAGAAGAAGATGATCTTCAGTTGCTGCTGTTGGTTACGAAACTGATGTTGATGTTTTCTACTTGATTCGCTTCTTGCCCAAAGCGTACCGTTACCACCACAAGTTTGCAGCTGCTCATACGTTAAATGGTTGTTGATCATTCTCAAGCTGCTTCCACTGTGATGCATGACCTTGTCCGCCGTAAGTCTTGGTCGTGGGATGTCCGGATTCTACTTCCGACCAAGATGGAGGATAATCGTAACCTCAGCGCAATTGAACCCTCAACTCTCTAGCTCCAGATCCGGGCGCAGTGTCATGGGAATCAGGGAGCAGCCAATCACCTGCGCAGGAATTCACATAGGGCTTAGAGCTTAAAGGTTTTTTGTTTTTTGAACCCTCGTGTCTTTTAGCTGTGTGCCTCTCCAGACTACTAGTACCACTTTGGTTGAGGGATTGGGACACTACTGTACGAAGAGGATTCACCACCTCCAACCACCAAGGGTTTAACATTTAGGGTTTAGAGTTCATAGCTGAGAGTTGAGGTGTGGATTTGAGGCTGAATTGCTCGCCGAAAGCAGCCTTATGAGCCAAACCAGGCGGAGGCAACTGTCTCCGGCGGTTAGCACTGCATGGTTTTTCCCATTTCTAAGTATGGCTCATGTCACTCTTCATGGGCTTCGTGCGATGACTGACAGATAATCACCCATCTCACTACGCTCACTAAGTATCGTTAGATTCTTGTCCAGAAACGCTAAACTAAACCCTAAGCTTCTTTGGATTCTTGTCCAGAAACCCCAAACTAAACCCTAAGTATCGTTCCATTCTTGTCGAGGCTTGAGGGTTTAGTTCTGGGCCTGAAGACTCTCAAGCCCTGATCCAGCAAAAATCTCTGCGTCATGATTGGCGAACTTCGGTACAAGACATTACTAGTGTCCCTTATAGTCCATGTATAGCCTCAGTAAAGTATAGTTTGAGCAGTATACTCCTGAATTGAGGAGTGTTGGGCTCTCAAAGTATGGGACTTCCCGTTTCCAGTCCAGGCGCTATCAACACCCAGTCGAGCACGAAGGCATCGCCCACGATCCTCCAGCAAAGAAGGGTTTAGGGTTCGATCCAAGGAGCAGAATATGGAGCTTTCGATGGCTTACACCCTGAAAGTTTCCAACCTCAGGTTGATTGCTCATGGGCGGGTTTTGGGTTGCATTTGCAGAACTTGCCCAGACTGTAAGGTATCGGGAAACTCAAACCCTTCCAGCTCACGTCCCAAACCCGTCTCAGGCCCTTACTCTCAACCCCGAGCAATGTGCACACTGCACTCCTGAGGTGCAGCATCGCTGGGAAGATGATCGCCAGGGGAATGCTGCAAAAGCCTTGCTGCAGCAGTCCCCGAGCTTTCTCTTTTGGGGTTCATGGGATAAAAGGTGTAGGAATTGGCGCTTAGTTTTAGGGTTCAGGGGTTCGGGCTAAGAGAGATCACAGCTATATATTGAATCAAATGCCAATTGATTGAGGACTCAAGAGCGCTGATCACAGTAATGGCCGAATGTGTATCGCTACGGGGCTAGGTATCATGATGACCTTCATATCAACAAGTCTTGCATAGCCGGCCGGCACCACGGACATCGTCAGCTTAAGTATTCCTCCTCCTGTTCCTCCTCCTCATCCTCCTCCGCCTCTGCCTCCTCTGTCTCAAACCGTATCCTCACCCTCCTCCTGCCTCATGCTCATTAGGCATCTCGGTCACCACTACTACTGCTACTACTCACTAATGTAGGAACCTGATCAAGAAACCCTGGGTCCATAACCCCAAAATAGTAGGATTCATATAAGGAACCCTGATAAAGGCCCAAGGAAGGTTTCTTAATCAGGTTCCTACATTACTACGACGACGACGACAAAGGGCAACTCTTGCCGCTGCCGGCCCGAAGACCCTGGGTCAGGAAAGCCATGGATCTGCACCATCAATTGGGACTTTCCGCAAATTAGGGGTACCTTAGGGTTCCTTTAAAGGGATCCTTTAAGGGTTCCTTAAGGGGATGTATAAGGGTTCTATAAAGGGTTTAGGGTTTAGGGTTTGGAGTTTCCGAAAATAGGGGTACCTTATTTTGGGGTCCTTATAATGAGGATCCTACTATGTAGGGTACCATATTAGGGTCCCCTATTTTCGGAAACTCTCAAACGAACCTTACCCCAAACTCGAAAACCTAAACTCTAGACTCTAAACCCGAACCCTCGAAAACCTAAACAAGGATCTAGAGAAGGGGCTGCCAAGCATTGAAATGAAAATGGGCAAGTAGGCCGCCATGGTGTAGGCCAGAAGGCCTTGGGTTCAAGGTCATGTCTTTCAACGCGCTGATCTGCAAGACGCCGCAATTAACGAGGAGTGGTATGCTCAATGCTCAGGGTATTAGGGTGCAGGCCGCTAAACCCGAAACCCTAAACCCGAAGGGTAAGCAGATTTTAGCCCTGAAGATCGATAGTTGAAGGTTTGAGCAGCAACAAAACCGATCTCTGGCTCAGAGCACAATACCCAAACACTACATCTCATCTGTCTCTAGTTAACACCGGGGCCTTTACGGAAAGAACATGGAATGAAGCGCGGTATATGTCTTCTGCTGTTGTCCATTAGGCACCCTAAGGAATACGGTTACTACTCCGACCCCTAGACCTTGTAGGGTCCGAGCCCAATTCAGAAGTGGTCTTGGGGGGTCCAATTTAAGCTCAAGCTCGTTGGAGCCTTTTGGAAGCACCCATCTTCAAGGCTGAGGGTATAGTGTTGGGTTTAGGTTTGAGGGCAGCCCTATGTGTAGCCACCCTGTGTAGGAAGAGTCGGAATGGGTTCTGCAGCCTCGAAAAGCTGTCTGGTTCTTAGTAAAGTAGGGAATGGGGGAATGGATCCCTATGATAGTCCCTTAAGGGTCCCTATAACCCATTCTCGCATTCCCTACTAAGAACCAGATAGAAAGGCTGTCGGGGCAGCGAAACTGCAAAAAGGGAGCATAGGGGCTCGGGCCCTGAACACTAAACCCTAAACCCTAAATCCTAAACCCTAAACCCCTAAACCCTAAACCCTAAACCCCCTGAACCCTAAACCCCCGAGCCCTAAACCCTAACTCCACAAAACCCAAAGGCTTTAGCTCGTATTGGTCTTCGGGCGGCTTCTACGGGCGTCCGGAGAGGTTCAGGGCTTATGCAGGGTCTGATAGGGCATGCATAGGGATGTGTAGCTGGACTTCAGGGCTGTCTTGTCTTTGCCTTTAGGATTTCGGTGATGTTTTGCAGTGCGGGTCCATCCTAGTCACTCACCCCATTGGTTGCCATACCGTAGTAGTCTTGTTCTGAACTTTCATCGTCCCCGTCTGAGCTGTGCAAACTGTAGCTGTCAGGGACGTAGTCGTGCCCACACCTAGATGTGGAGCCTCCATGACGTAGCCCCCAAACCCAACAGATCGGGGTGCTAGACCCGACAACGGCTTCAGACTGACTTTGCAGCACACACTAAACCCTGAACGCTGAACCCGACTAATCATGTCTCGCGGCCCATTCCGAATGTAACAGCCGTCCTGAACACGTTCTTCAGCCTGGCGCGGTTCGGATGCACCCGCTTTAAGATTTGGGAGTCAGTTGTGTGGGTCTAGTGCTCAAGCTTAGGATTTAGGGATTCTGGTTCTTAGGGTTAGGGGGTAGGGTTACAGGTTTAGGGCCGACATTTAAGGGCATTGCATTCAGCTACCACGATTAAGACAAGCTCGTGAAGATTCGAGTTTACATCGCTCCGCCAGGACCAAGCCGCTAAGCCCAAAACCTAAACGCTGATCTCTAGACCCTAAACCGAGGAAGACCGAAGAAATTATCACGGGGAGGGAAGGAGGCTCCTTCTCTCAGATTGGGTTCCCCGATCGCTTTCCCCCAAAACCCTCAACCCTAAACCGTCAACCCTAAACCCTCAGCCCTAAACCGTCAACCCTAAACCCTCAGCCCTAAACCGTCAACCCTAAACCCCAGCCCTAAACCGTCAACCCTAAACCCTCAGCCCTAAACCGTCAACCCTAAACCCTCAGCCCTAAACCCCAACTCCTGTTCTTCAGGCCTACCGGGCCTACCGCGGACTATGCGCTCGGACTCCAGCATTACGAGAAGGTGGAGGGGTCTTGCGGACAACCCGAAACCTTAAACCCGAAAACAGGGGCCTCGATAATTCGTATATTGTGGGGGTGGAATAACGACCTAGTACGGAAACCAAAACTTGCTGCCCACATTCCACGTTGACAGACATCTATACTGTCCAAGTAAAGCTACGAAGCTGCGGTCAACCCTCTCAACCTTTCGTCCTTGCGCCTCCGCCCGCCCCAACACCTGAAACAACAGAAACCCCACCCTACACTCTCAACCCTAAACCATAAACTCTGAACCCTAAACCCTCAACCCAGCCAAGGCAAGGAGCCATTTCCGCCGCAAAGTCGGCGGAAAATCTCCGAACAGCTTGGCTTCGCAGATGGTGAAGGTCGGAAATCTGGATGCGTGTAGGGCAGATATGGGTTCCGAGTTGAGGGTGTGGGGTTCAGAGTTTGGGGGTTTGAGTTTAGGGTTTAGGGTTTAGGGTTTCGAGTCTAGGCTTAAAGGGTTTAGGGTTTGGGGTTTCCCTTGTAGGGTTTAGAGCCCAGGGTTTAGGGATTCAGGCTGACCATTTCGTAGAGTCAGGGTGTAGGACTTCGGAATTTCGTATGATTCTGAGCTGTCAAGCATCACAGAGTTTCGTCGTAGATGGAAATCTGAAAACGAAAGCATACGCGGCAATCCTAGGAATGAAGTCACAGAGCTACATTGCTCCATTCTTGAACGGCCAGAAGCCACAAATGTCCAAAGAAGTGCTCAAAGAAAGAGACACCCTAAACCCTAAGCCCTCAAAACCTGATTGATCAACCAACAGACGAGGATGCTTACTTACTACGACCTTTTTTCGGGCTTCAAAAGTTGAGGGACTCAGTGGTGTAGGGTTCTCACTGATATACAGAGACCTCCATGTTGGGTAAAGTTGCCAGAAAGTCCCAGGGAATTCTGATATCTCTTCAAAGGGGGCGACCTCTGCTTAACATAAGGCGAAACCCCGAAAACCTTTGAGCCCAACCCTAAACCCTCAACCCTAAACCCTATGTCTACACCCTTAACTCTAAGCCATGGAGCCTCCACCCTAACCCAAAATCCTGACCCCATTAACCCTGAATCCACCCCAAAAAAACTTGCAGCGAAGACTCATCGCCAAAGGATATCCGCAAACAACCGCCAGTACGTAGCACATCCTGAGCGGCAGTGAGAGACCCAAAGTAACGGGTAGAGGCGGTATAGGGTTCAGGCGTTAGGCTTGATAAAGGTTTCTTAACATGAGGAGGTCCTATTGATATTGAAGTTTCAAGAGAGTTCTGTAGGGTTTTGTCGGGTTTTAGGGGGTTGCCGGGATCGCTGAGCCGCAGCAGAAGGGTTTGGGGTCGAGGATCACAAACTTCCAAAATACCTTAAGTATGCAAGAAGACATGTTGATACTTTCGTGCATTAAGCTCTGTTCTAGTTCAGGAATGCAAGTTCTGGAGTATTTGACACACCGAATCCCCTGAACCCTACACCCTAAAACCCCAAACCCTGAACAGCAAACCCCATGAGCCCTCAAACCCTAAACCCTAAACCCTAAACCCTAAACTCTAGACACTGAGCCCTGAAACCCTTGGGCCGAGGATTACAAACTTCCGAAATACCTTACTTGGAGGATCATGGGACTTAGTAAGTAGGGCTCCTTAAAGGGTTCCTGAAAAGGGATCTACAAGGGGTTTCTATAAGGGTTTCTATAAGGGTAGGTTACAAGTTTATAGTACCTTANAGGATCATGGGACTTAGTAAGTAGGGCTCCTTAAAGGGTTCCTGAAAAGGGATCTACAAGGGGTTTCTATAAGGGTTTCTATAAGGGTAGGTTACAAGTTTATAGTACCTTAATTGGGGTTATAAGTAATTATAACTGTAGTTACCTTGAGCCCTCAAACCCTTGCAAGCCGGGCCACTGAACCGAGGACCCAAAGCCGCCCGAGAGCTCGTTGAGAACCACAGTTTGCACGGCGTTTCCCCAGGCAAAGTAGCCCAAGATGCCTCAAGAATCAGGGGTATTGTGGGGTTCAGGGCTTAGGGGTTTAGGGTTTAGGGTATTGTGGGGTTTCTGCAAGGGTTGCTGTCAGGGTTTCGACAAGGTTCCCCAAAAAAGGATACCCTCATCTGAAACCCAAACCCCCTCAACCTAAAGAGCCCAAGGACTGAATGCGCTTACGGAGAGGGTTTCAGAGGTTCACGACTGGAAACCGCAACTCGAAACATCAAGTCTCTGGCTGAGGATCATGGAGTGTCGAGCTCAGCCCCTACTTAAAGGATCATGGGACTTAGTAACTGGGGTTATAAGTAAGGTAAGTACAGTTATAATTACTTATAACCCCAATTAAGGTACTTATAACCCTACTTACTAAGTCCCATGATCCNAAAGGATCATGGGACTTAGTAACTGGGGTTATAAGTAAGGTAAGTACAGTTATAATTACTTATAACCCCAATTAAGGTACTTATAACCCTACTTACTAAGTCCCATGATCCTCCAAGTAGAACAGGGTTTGGGGTTATATCGTACTATACTTCTTGTCGGAACCCTCAGGACAGGGTTTAATCATTACTGCTGTAATCATTCGGGCTTCTATTTCAAACCCTAAATTTTAAACCCAACCATCCAACGTCCAACAACGGGGTTTCCAAATGAGACACTGAGCGACTCCAAATATAGATATAGTGTTTAGGGTTTGAACTCGGGATGAGGGGTTTCGGGGTTCCTACGAAAGGGCTACATGGATTTGTGGAGAGAGGACATTGGTATCTTCAGGAAGCAATATGTCTTAGGTCAGTCCTAGATTTCAAGCATCTGCCACCCAAGAGGAGCTGTGGAAATGCCCAGGCTGAAACAAGATCCCCTGAACCCTAAGCCCCTAAACCCTAAACAAGAACCCCTAAACCTTAAACCCCTAAACCCTCATCTCTAGCTCTCAACCCCGGAACACTAGACTGGGCTTTTAAGTAACCAGGGAGAAAAAATTTATATACCAGTATTTCATAATGGTTCCTTTAAGAAAAAAGTATTAAAGTATGGTACTCCAAAGCCCAGTAGATGACCAGGGAGCCGAAACCTGTCAGAATGACCACGAAGAGTAGCATCATTCCTGGCACTCTGAGGCCGTTTTCTGGGAAGGGTTTAGGGTTTAGGGGTTCTTGTATAGGGTTTAAGGTTTTTTTTTAAGCATAATGGCCCTTTCTCCGCACAACGCAGGTCTAGTGCCTGCCTCGAAAGGCACTATGCTGCGACTACACATCTCAGAACAGACAGAGATCATGAGGCATCATCACTCGACGCAGGGTGGTTTAGGGGTTTAGGGTTTAGGGGTTCTTGTGTAGGGTTTAGGGTTTAGGGTTTTGGGGTTTTGCTACGGGATTTAGGGGTGTTGGAATTTATGGCTCTCGCTGAAGACCTCAATACTTTATATATTCTTGCAACTGATGAACTGAGTGTGTGCATCGCTCACCTCAACACCACAGACAAGGAGCCAACTTCAAAAGACCTGACGAAGCCAGCAAGGGCGGGAGCTCAACCAGTTTTCATTCCTGACTACCCTTAATCAGTCGTGCCAAAATCCTATAAACCCTAAAGCCTACATTCTAAGCCTCCTAGTAGAACCCTAAGCACCAAAAACCTGAAGCTGGCAAGGATCCCACCACCATGCCCGAGAAAAGCTCCGGTCTTTCCATTCCTTCGCCTGGGCTTTGTCAGCCATTTATAAGATTCCATGAAGTGCTGAACAAAACAGGGTGTTCCAAGGTCTAAACCCAAAGCCAAAGCCGTTGGGTTGCTTAAGTAGGTTTTCTGTCTTTCGGGCATTGGGGTGCGGGGCTCAGGTAAGGCATGGGACCTTGTGACTAAGCCATCCTGAAGACATGCGATCAGTAGGGCTTAGGGTTTTCTGGTTCGGGGCTTCGATTGGAGGCTCAGCACCATGGTTGCGTAAATCCTTTTCCAATCGGCCACCGGCTAAATGCTGCGCATCTAGAATCCAAACTCTATGACACAAATACAGGAACATTGGCTCATTGGCATCACGGAGATGACGAGATGCTTCGGTTAGCCTGCGACTTCGACAGAAATGCAGCAATTCTGTGCTAAGGTTGTAACAGCCAGAGATGGATCTTGAATCCCTGGAGCCCTGAAACCTAAACCCTGTCGGCCGTAGACTGTCAACCCTAAACACTAGTTCCACCTACCCAAACCCAGGAACCCTACCAAAACAAGTAGTAGAACCTGGTCCCCCAAAATTTTGCATTAGGGTAATTTTGTATCAAGAACCTACAAAAACTAGGTTTTGGTAGGTTAAGGTAATCCCTAACTCTCCAGACGACACGACCAGGCCGAGCAGCGAATCGGAATGACCAATGCTATCCCCTTGCGATGGAGCAGCGGCATGTATCAAGGGGGTTTCGGGTTTAGGGGTTTTGCGGTTTAGGGTTTAGTGTTTTCGGGTTTAGGGATGACCAGCCATCCTAAGAACAATGGATTCTGCATCGAAGGCTTAAATATAAACACTCCGCAAGAGTGTAAGGTATCCGTTGTCCAAGCCTCATGAGGTTCGGCGATGGACCTGCGCTTACAAATGCGTCCTCACAACCCTAAACCCGAAACTAAGCACACAACAACACAAAATCCTGACCGGTTGAAGGCCTCGAAGGCATAGACGGCAGTGCCGGCAAAGATCATGACTCGCTCTGGCGGGGCGAATGCCACCACCTGGGGATTGAGGTCAACATTTCGATTCTACCTCTAGGCTCATACCCTACCCCTTTCTGAGGCCTAGGGTATCTACTTTCTATATAACAGGTCCTAGCCATAAAGCTAGGCAGCCTTACAAAAGGGGTCGGGTATGAGCCTCTAGGGAGGGCTTTGGGTTTGGATTTTTCACCAGGGTCTTGGCTTGAGCTTTAACTTATGTAGGGCTCGCTGCTTCAGGTTCACGGTTTTAGAGCTTAGGGCTTATGGTCCAAGGTTTAGGGTCTAAGGACAAAGCAGTTTAAGATGGAATCAGCATGTAGGCCATGCGATCTTGAGATTGTGGTAGGAAGGATATACGGGAGGCCTCCATAATGTAAATAGGGCTTTGGGGCATATTGTACTAAGCTCGAATATTAAGAGCGAGACAGGGATAATGCTGATGATTGTTATTCCGGCCTCCCTCCATTATTTCGACCCGCCACACGAAGCCTAAACTCAATTGAACGCCGCAGGGATGCGTGCATGTATGTGTGACTTCGAACTCTGTTCACTGTCGGATACCCCACCTCCTGCGAAACACCCTTCTCCGATAGCGTAGCTGCTGCCGACACAGCCTCAGAAAATACTCCGCAGGAAAGAGCTCTGCAAGAAACAGCACAGAAGTCTAGCTCGTAGGAACTAGTTAACTAGTTCATGGTTGGGATAGGATTAAAAATTTACATTTTTCTTCCTTATTGGCTTTAAGTGCCCATAAAGATGTAAAATGTTGCCCAACTATGACAAAGGGAATATCATCGACAAGGCTTGCACCTGAGCATAGTGGGACTCATAGGGTTTGGGGGGCGAGCTTTGAATCATCAGAGATCCTTCGCTCCCCTGGCACTCTGAGCTGCCCCTTCCTTGGGCCTAGCGCGCTTGGTCAATGTTTAGGTGATTTTTAGGTGCTAGGTGTTGGGGCTTAGGACTTAGGAT
Source organism: Symbiodinium sp. clade A Y106 (assembly GCA_003297005.1). Classification (NCBI taxonomy): domain Eukaryota; class Dinophyceae; order Suessiales; family Symbiodiniaceae; genus Symbiodinium; species Symbiodinium sp. clade A. Next base: position 4,946 of record BGNK01003772.1, on the reverse strand, counting down.
GGCAACTACCGTGACATATCTACCAGCACGGCCGGGAATACGCCCACATGCTGCGGTGTTTCAGGTTTAGGTGGCGTTCCAAAACCTGATGCTGTCAACCGCCTAGCTGGAGCCGTCCCAGGGGCGACCGCAGCAATGGAAGCGAGAATGATGACGTCACCGATCAAGTTTGCCACCTTCATCTTGCCTGGCTGCAGCTCTACCTCTGTCGATCAGTCTATCCACCAGCCAGCCTCCCGTCCGGTGGCCAGCCGTGTGGTCGTCTATGCTCTCTTCTCCCCCGGCTGTAGTGCTACAATACGATGCCGCACCATCCGAGAGTGCGCAACATCCTAACCTATTGCTGACGCGGGTGTATGTACACGAGTCTAACTCTCACTCTTGCCTTTGCCAACCTTTCTTCCTCTGTCCCGTCTCCTCCAAACATGCCTCATGCCAGCGTATGCAGTCATGTAACAGGTGCTCGCAGGCACGAATAAGCATGCGAAGGCTGTCCTACGTGTACTTTTCTCAGTAAGAGACTCAGATTCCCACAACACGAATGCCGAACTTCAACCTGTAAACAGAACTTACTAAGCCACAAACCTACACCCTAAAGCTACTTTGGAACAGCCCCAATGTATATGACCCGGGGCCTGCCCACAGGCTGACATCCAGAAACATCAGTTTTCGCACCAAAAAAACGGAACTCTCAAAGGGCCACAAGCTTTCGGAATTGTTCCTTAGTGCTAGGGCTTCGGGTTTTACGGCGTTACGGGTCTAAGTTTTAAAGCTTGGGGGTTCAAGGCATGAGCAGTTTAGGGTTTAAGGCTTTAGCAATTTTGGCGTTGAGGCTCAAGGGAGTTTGGCGCGCAGGGCGTGAATTCAGGTCCCTTTAACTGCTCGCCAAGCTCGCTGATGCGGCGGATCCAGCCCATCCTCATGCTCAACTTGCAGGGCTGGTGCTCCCAGGAGCTTCAACATTCCCCTAAGCAAAGAGCACTTTAGAAGTTATGGCGGGGATCCTAAATAAAGTCACAGTCCTTGATTGAAGTTTATTGGAAGAATTGTAGAGCTTCAGTAGTAGGGAACCTAGTTAAGTAGGCCTGATGTCAAGGATGATGAAGTTCCTGGAACCTAATGTAGGAACCTGATTAAGAAACCCTGGCCCTAAAACTCCAATATATTAGGATTCATAAATAAGGAACCCTAGTAAAGACCCAAGGTTTCTTAATCAGGTTCCTATATTAGACCTAACCTCAGACCTTCGCTAAGCCCGGCCCAGGGTCATGGCCAGGGAAAGGGGAATCGTCATTTTCATGCCATTCCGAGACGCAACAGCAAACCTGAATCCCTGAACTCGAAGCCCTAAACCCTACAGTAGAAGCCAGAAAGTTGGAACATGGCTTTAGGAGGATTAGTGCTAGGATCCCTTATACTTTACCTTAAGGGCATGAGGATAATGATGTTCCAACTTTCTGGCTTCTACNTACAGTAGAAGCCAGAAAGTTGGAACATGGCTTTAGGAGGATTAGTGCTAGGATCCCTTATACTTTACCTTAAGGGCATGAGGATAATGATGTTCCAACTTTCTGGCTTCTACTATAAGTCCCAAAACCCGAAACTCAATGTCACAAGAACCAAGATCCGAAGCTTCAGATGCTTCGCTTGCGCATCAAGAACAGCTTGAGATTCAGAAGGCCGAACGCGGCGGCTCTGAGTCACATGTATGCATGAAACTTGTTCGTTATAAACCTAAACATACCTGCACACATGCATGCACACAAACTTATTTCCTGCTTATGTACGTACAGACAGATACATGAACTAAATGCAGGCAGACAGTTTCACATGCAGGTTATGCAACCATAAATCGGGCATTGGTTCTGGAAGACCTAAGCATCATACAAAGACTGACACTAAGAAATAACTACCAAGTCTTTCATGAGGCTGAAGCCGCCTGAAGATGAGCCATAGACCCATCATCCACAACTCTGCAACAAGACTTGTGATGGCTTGTTTCTAGTCGTTTCTGCTGAGAGAAGAATTTGAGCAAGCTCGATAAGACTCCGGATGAGACCATGATGCTCTTGCAGCGCAGGATTGCTGCGGCCGAGCTTCGGAGTCATCACCAAAGAGATGGTGAGGATGATTGCTTCAGTGGGCGGCACCGGCAAGTTCCTCGACTGTGTTAGGACGCTTTCGGAGGAAGAGCAAAGCTGCGCTGATGCTGCGACTATTGTGATGAAGACAAAAGACAACAATAAGGACGACGATGCCAATAATGTTCATGGTGCTGATGATGATAATGGCCAAGAAGATGACAAACCTGAGTACTGTTGTGACGATGTCGTGACGGTCCATGCACATTCAGCCTGAAAAAAATGCATCTTCAACAGACAACTTCAAATTGGATGAGTTTGGGCCTCTAGCCCCTAAACCCTAAACCCTATACCCTAAACCCTAAACCCTAAACCTCGTAAACCCTAAACCGGACTTCAGCCGCCCGTCTGTGACACCAGGGCAGAGGGCTTCAGTGAATGCCTTGGCCTTGGCCCTGAAACCACGGGAAGCTAAAATTACTCAGGGCTTACCTTAACCCTGAAAAACCTACCTTTTTAGGGTTCCTTATTATGATTTCCTTATATAAGTCCTTAAAAAGGTAGGATATTCCGGGTTAAGGTAGGGTTACATGGTTTGGGCTTTATTATGGGTTTGTAGGGTTACATTTCCTTAGGCTAGAACTTCCAAGGTGCAACTGGCACAATATCCGTGAAACACCGGCGTCCAAACTCAATAGTTCGGCTATACAGTTAGTATAATATGTAGTATACCTTTGTGCTATTACTATCAAACCGTTCTACTTGTGAAAATGGTGATTCGAAGGCAACCCAGAACCCGAAAACTCTGCCAATGCAAAGCATGCTCGAGGCCCGTCCATCTCTCTCTGGGCGCAAACCCACACTCACCAGAATCCTTAACCCTTCAGCCCTATCCTAAGGGTCCAAGTGCCTAATAATCAGATACTCTCCTACATAATGACTTACATAACTACTATCCTAAACCTAAGTACCTAATTACTGGGTCCATTGGAAGCTTCAGCCTTAAGAACTCAAGAAAGGCTCCAGGTCATCAGGACCTTCTGCAAGGTCGTATTGATAAAGATGAAGTAAGACGTACAGAAACCTCGGGCTGCGTCGCAGCTGAGGGATTTTAGGGTTTAGAATTTTAGGGTTTAGGGTTTAGGATTTTAGGGTTTAGGGGATTTTAGGGTTTAGGCCGCCATGCGCGACGGAGGGGCTGTAGATTTCGGACTTCAAGTCTTTCCAAAGGTTGAGTGTTTCGGGTGTACCTCGAGTACAGGCTCTCCTATAATGCTCTCCATAAAGTCGGTTTAGCTTGCTGACATACGGTAATAGAGTGTATATATATATAATAGGAATGGATGAGGATGAAGGAATGGATCAGCATCTGCGGCNACAGGCTCTCCTATAATGCTCTCCATAAAGTCGGTTTAGCTTGCTGACATACGGTAATAGAGTGTATATATATATAATAGGAATGGATGAGGATGAAGGAATGGATCAGCATCTGCGGCAGGGAGTGGTCCAACCTCGGCATGGGGGCAAGCAAACTTGATCAATAAACTATTGCTGCGACTGACACTGCCACTGCCACTACCACTAGCACTACTAGTACTACTACTACTACTACTACTACTACTACTACTACTACTACTACNGGGGCAAGCAAACTTGATCAATAAACTATTGCTGCGACTGACACTGCCACTGCCACTACCACTAGCACTACTAGTACTACTACTACTACTACTACTACTACTACTACTACTACTACTACTACTACTACCCGTAGCAGTAGCAGTAGCAGTAGCGGTAGTCGTCCTAGTAGCAGTGTACATGGAGTCATGCACAAAAATGATGTGTTGGATCTATTCTCATATGNCCCTTGGTATGCTCCTAGAGTGGGGATTATGTAATTTTCAAACTTATGTGTTATTCGAGATCTTGGATCCTAGATGGACATCTAAAAATTATAAACCCATAATCTATATGACATAGGCACGCCTGTTAAGCAGTAGTTCTTCCTTTCGATAAGATTCATGTCCAAAGTGAAAGCAAATCCCAGCAGCAAGGAAGGCTTAAGTTACTTAGGGCTCTGAACTGCTGAAGTGTAGAGCCTGA
>BGNK01003771.1:71568-87471 GCA_003297005.1 Symbiodinium sp. clade A Y106 | reverse complement strand
GAAGTTAAAACATGGAATTCTGTAGTGGTAGTGTTTCTCTCTTCCACAAGAGGCGTCACGCAACTACTGCCGCATTTAGGTCAACCTCAGGAACAATAATATTGAACAGCGCCCATATATGTATATGCATGTATATGCATGCGCAAATAGTACCTCCGCCACCGCGACCTACCCTGTTGCTGCTATATATTTGGGGGTTTTGGGCTCGCGTGTTTTTTTTCGGATGCGATTTGCAACGCGCATTCAAGGCTTGTTTTCGATATGTCTGCCGCAAACACGGGCATGCAGAGCAGACCGCACGCTCTGCACTTGCGTGCCTTCTTCTAAGCCTGGCATTCGTGAAGTTCAAACGGGTGGCCGCTGTTTCGTTGCTTCTGGCTTTGCCCGGAGGCTTCGCTGAGGGAATTTCTCACAGTTTCTCGCAGCAGCTTGTGCAGCAAAGGACGCAACAGCAGCTGCAGCAATTGATTGCCGCGCGCATGTTAACAATATATAATCTTGAAGTCTTCTGCAGATGCAGTTGCAAAAGGACGGGCGGATTGGCTGCGTTAGTGAGGTCAGCTGACAGGAGGCGAAGGGTGCTGCGGCGGTGCTTGAGATCATCGGCTGCATTCATTGGCACCAGAGAGGAAGCACATTTATCGAGAATTGCAAGAAAGGCAGGAAACATCACTCATAAAGTTATCGTCCACAATACGAATGCGCGGGATGGCCATGGCGTCAATGCAAACACATAGACATTGCCGACATGCCCGGAAATTGCAGTGCCTGTATACACACACATATATATCATATATATATACACATATATATATGCATCTGCATAGAATCTGGCATAGAATATATTTGTACTCGCTGCAATTGCGTGCCTCTCCATCTTCATTCTTTCACTTCTGAAGTCCTACCCCTCCCAGAAGCCACATTTAAATCAGGTTAACAGTACATTGCAAAATCTACCCCTCCGAAAAGCAGTATCCGAAATCATGTTCGATTTCAAACCTTTAATGATTTGTTTCATTCTTTGACTAAAGTACTAAAGTAGGTCGCGGTGGGGTGGGTGGCGTAAATATGAAAGATATATGTAAATACATATATATTTGTATTTATTTGTTTACATTCTACATCCACGCATGCCTACATACATACATACATAATCATGTAGGCATGGGGATAAGCGCCCAACCTGCAAGGCCGTTCGCTTCATCGCCGTGTGTTTCCTGAGTGAGCATAAAAGGAGAAGGAAATGGAATCACAACTTCGCTCCTGCTTATCGAGCAAAATCAGACCTTGAGTTCAATTCCGAATGCTGACTGGCAGCTGATCCGCTTTGATCTGGTCTTGTTTGCATGCTGCCGCCGCATGACGACAACAAACCAGCAGTAGCTGGCACCACATTCTCTCGAGTAGCTCCCCCGCCTTGCCAGAGCACCATTCTGTCTCGGTGGGTCATTTGCAGTAGCAATGGCGCTGCTTGGCAAGGTCGGTGCAGGGCATGTTGTTTCATAATTTCCACATTCAGAGCGAGAGCCAAGTTTCTGTCACGAGGGTACTTGTTTCATGCCCTTGTCACCGGCCATGCTCTCCTTTGAATTGGCTTGCACGCCTTGCCGAGCCTGGTTGGCGTGAGGCCTTCGCCTTTGGGATGGCGCCATCTGCCGGTCCGGTGGAAAGGCGAGCGGCGAGCGGGTCTCAAAACACGAGAAGCTTCTTCACACACACGGTTCCTTTCCGAACACCAGATCAGCCACAAGCTACTGGGTAACATTTGTGTTGATTGTCGCTTGTTGCATGTCCTCCGGAATTGCAGCCAGTCCTTCAAATTGCTGGATAGGTCTAGTGGGCCTAGCTGAAAACAATTAGAGACATAGTTGTTTACGAGTGGCGGACACAGAACGGATTTCCTTTGGCATCGCTACTGCTTGATGGCCCTGGCCCTCAGGCTCCGCTCAAGACCTTCCGACCGCGTCACGCGTCAGCAGCCGGCGGACAGAGGCCGCAGTTGGAATGCTGCAGTTGCTGCAAGGCTAGAGTCTAGAGGACTAGCGTAGTTCGATGCAGCCGTTCGTCACTGAAGGTTCGTCGGCACTTGCAGCTGCCGCCACGGCTTTAGCAGCAGGCATTGTAGCCAACAGGCACCATCGCATTGAGATTTGGATGTCGGCTTTGGGTCGAGAGCATGGGTCAACAGCGCAACAAACACGCTGTGCATTTCCACAGGTCCTACTTGCTGGCTACCACTTGTAGCCTGCGTTACATTGCTGTCGCAAACTCAAAGCCCCATCTGTTGAGGCGAGCGCTGCAGAAAGGGGCAGCACCGCGGCTCGAAAAGTACGGCTCTGCTGTAGGTTGCTTTGCCGGGGTCCGTGTTGTAAGTTCTCGGGAGCACATGGCCAAGGCCCGAGGAGTGGCGCGACATGCCGAAGTACAAGAGTATATGGACTTTGACCCCGAGGTCCTGGTCCTGACCCCTGAGCCTGCACGAAAGGAGTTTGGTTTTCAGACTTCCGGCAGGATTGGGTGAAGCGTGTAAAGATGATTGAGGGCGAGCGTGCCGTCTTCGATGCAGCCTGGCACGCACATTGAACTAAACTCGAGAGTTTTACTTGAGGCAGCTTGGGCGGCCTTTGGATAACAATGCGACAGGTGACGATTCCCAAACCACTTGGCCTGGTTCCAGCCAACTTCCCGAATCGCTTGGCACCAAGATCGATCTGACTACCCTAGCCTAGCAAGCATTGATTCGTTTAGTGTTGTTTGTCTGAGAGGTCCTGGCGTCGGCGTGGCCAAGATCACCCCGGACAGCTCTCACATAAGTGCTCGTGGGTGTCGTCTCTCTGCAGTGAGGAAGTCGTTTAACTGCATCCCAGAAACAAATCAAGAAGCCGCAGCCACAACGATTGCTCAAGGCAATGTTGGCAAGCACCCAGGAGCCCAGGAGCTAGGCCGCTAGGCGAGAAACTCTTCGTCTGAGCAGGGCTTTCCTCATGGCTCGCTGATTCGGCCGTGCCTCCGTCAATGATTCGATGCAGACGCTCAGCTCGCTCGGAGATGCCTCGAGCAGGCAGAGGTTGTTTCAATGGGTACCTCAAGTTCCTTGCTGTAAGACAATCATAGACAATCACGAGCGAGATGATGAGAGATCAGGTTGACGCTGGCAAAGGCCTCGAAGAAGCCGGAGCTCCACAAACCCGAGACCTATCCTTGGACAGGAGCTCTGCCCGCTCTCCGCCACGGCTTCCGCTTTCAGATCGTCAGATGGAGAGCCGTCTCGCCTCAACCTGCATGCAGGTGCCTGGGGCGGCCCCGACCGCGACTGGACGCCAGCGCCGCCAACTGGCCCTCGCCTACGGATTTGCCGGCCTCGTGCAGCGCAACGTGTGGCGAGGAGAGTTTCGTGCTTTTTGACATCTAGCTGCGGACAGGTGCTGAAGGCTGGCATTCAATACCTGGAAGGACCCAGAAAGCCGAGGAAGTCCCCCACCGACCTCGCCTCTCCAGAGAACTGGGAGAAAGCCTGGCAGATTTGTCCAGCGTGCTCCAAGATTCTAGAGGTTTGCGGATCTTGAGGCGGACCTCAGGGCTCTGCGGTACGCAGAGTGAGAGAGCGCAGAGAGAGAGAGAGAGACGAAAGTCAGGGGGAAACAGAAGATCACGTCCTTGGGCCCGTATGTTACGTTTATGTTACGTTTATTCTTATATCTGTTATGTTTGAGATGTGGCTGACTCCTCTGTTCCAAAACCTCTGACAGCCAAAGATGGCAAAACAGACCTCCGATGTACAATGAATACTGTAATCATGCAATTGTTATTCTACTTTCACTTCGAAAACATCGGAGGAAAACAAGATTTCACGCTCCTCCAATGCCCCACGAACAGCGGGGGGGCCTTCGAGGCCGAGGGGCTTGAACAACCCCTCATGCCCCGGGGAAGAAGAGAGGCACATGCCCTGATGCTGTTGTGGTGGGCAATCTTCCGGAGTTTACAGTTTGTGTTGAGATACGGGGACCCGCTCATGTGCAGTCCAAGTGCGGCAGAGTTCACAAGTACAGCCAAGCCGATTGTGTCAAAATGATGGGACGGGGCCGCTCGGACGAGCGGGGTGTAGGGACTGCCTGCCCCCCATGCCCCTGAGCAAAGCAAAGCAAAGACGGCAAGAGAGAGAGGAAAGACAAAACCATTTTAGCTCAAGTCTCTCACCCTTGTGGGAACCCGTCTGTCACCCGGCGGACCTGGTGCGGGGCTTGAGGCACTCGGAGGCCACTCGCCGTTAAGTTTGGCTCACGAGGGCGCAGGGGACACCAAGCCAAGGCACCCTTGACCCTGGCCCCTTGCCCCTGTGTGCTCACTCGGCGCTGCACCCCGCAAAGGAAGATCAGTTCCCCGGGTAATGTGGTCTCCTGATTGTTAACCCCCCCCCCCCCAAACAACCAAAATGCGTAATAGTGGCGGGTCGGTTTCAATGATCATCTTGAGTTGTTTGGGGGGTCGAAGTTGTTTGGGGGCTGGGGCTCTCAGTAGTAGTANCTCATCCGTGTTTGACATTGTTTGACGATCATCCGGCATGTCGTTGGTCTGCTCGTCAGGCATGTTGTCCTTCGTGAAACCAGGTAAGGCAGAGTTAATCATTGAATCTTCTGCGAAGTTGTTTGGGGGCTGGGGCTCTCAGTAGTAGTACAGTAGTACAGTAGTAGTACAGCAGTACAGTATCTTGCCTGTTTCTGTCTCTCCTCTTCCAGGGCGTCACTTTGTAGTAGGAGTGCTTATTTACCTAAACCTTAAAAATTTTACACCGGGACGGGTTTTGGGACTATTGAGGGGTGTTTATTATTACGTGCAGGCCGAGTTTAGCTCTATTGAGGGGACCTTTCATTATTGTGTTCCGGGCCGAGTTTAGCTCTATTGAGGGGACCATTAATAATCAGCNTGTTTATTATTACGTGCAGGCCGAGTTTAGCTCTATTGAGGGGACCTTTCATTATTGTGTTCCGGGCCGAGTTTAGCTCTATTGAGGGGACCATTAATAATCAGCAGCTCACATTACCCGCCGAAGGGGGCCGCAGGCACCAGCCTGGCCCAAAAATTTGTGAAGATGGCAGCAAAGCATGACCAGCATCAGGAGTCTTAGCGGGCACAAGCAGTACGAGAACAACGGAGAGGGCAATAGGCTGCTCAGTTTTGCCAAACCTTGCAAGCAAACATGGAAACCCAAAGCCGTGAGCCAGCCGAAAAGGAGACCGAGTGATGCCGTAGCTTCCGCACTTCTGCATCGAACTACATACTTAACTAATTGATGCCTTCAGAGGGGCAAACTCTCGAAGCTCTGTACCAACAAAATGGTTTTCCCACAGCAGACATCAGGACTACGGGACCGACAATGAAAGCATTTTTTCCTTCCCGATCTCTTTTGACAATAGTCGCAACAACTTCAACTGTCTCGGATTGTACACTGTTGCTAGCAAGCATACCCCTAAACGGGGAACAAACATCCAGGGCACCCGATTTGTTCCTTACAGCTGAGCCTGTCTGTCCACATGATGGGTGGGATCGCGCAAGACAAGGGGACTGCCCTTGGCTCTCACCCGGCATTTGTGGGCCGGGGGCTTGATGCGCCCGTGATGCCCTGATGAAGAAGAGGAAAGAACGGTATAGAACGGTGGAACACTTCAGCCCTGACATGCGGGGGATCCTGCCAACGACTCCGTACTGCCGTAGCATGGTTTGTAGTCCTGTTTTCCTAGCCTTTCCAGTCGTCAGTTGCGGACAGCAGATTTGGGGGAACTCACTTGTCCATGTCATCAAACTCTAGCAACCCACAATGAGTGGATCCTGGGAGTTCTCACATCCCCACAACGGGGAGGATCTCGCACATCCCCGAGAGAACGAGAGGGAGAGCCGCCAAAAAAGAAAGGAAGAGCAAGCCTGAGCAAGCAAGCAAGCTCTATGAGAACCACGAGTCCGATCTTTTGGTTGCCCCCTCTGCACGTCATCCAAAAAGGTTGTTTGTGGATTTTCGTGGCACAGTCCGGTGCAGGCCGTCCATGCAGGGCCCAAAATCCAGGATGTGAACCGAGAGGCTGCACTGCCAAGGAGAGTGCAGCAAAGACTGGCCCAGTAGAAAACATGAGAAGACCTATTGACACGGGTATGAGCCTTGTTTGGCATGAACAAGCAGAGCCTTGGCTTCGCAAGAGCTTGCAGATGTCTGTGGCCTGAACGCCTGAACCAAATATGCAGACTGATCAGAGTCAGAAGACACTGCACTGCCTGTCCTTGTCCATGTGAATCCGAAGTCCAAATTGCACTTTGTCACAAAGCACTGCGTCAGTGCTATCTCCTGCACAGAAAATTCTCCAGCCCACCGGCATATCCAGAGTGTATCATGCCCTGTTGGTCTGGCACGCAACAGCGTGTTTGCAAGCAACGGCTGGTTTGATGACGCCTTTCATTGTAGCTCTGGCTTGTGCCTTAGCCAGCACTCGGCTGGAATCATCTTCTGGCAGTGCGGCAGGTCAAAGTTGCAGACTGAGCCAGCTGCCGGCATGACGCGGCGTGCATTGCGAGCTCTGGTGGTGCTGCTGCCTTCCGATGGCTCCAAAACGGGGCCTTTGGAACGCTGTTTTCTGGCAGCAGTGTGCAACAAGATCAGATATGCAAAGGCTTTTGTGTCCCAATTTTAGCAACACTGAGGTCAACTGCCAGAGGATGTAGAGGCTTTGGTCCATGTCCTCGACGAGGTTTCTCGCAAACAGTTCGAGGAGGCTCGAGACCTTCTCCGTCGGCCACAGTCACTGGAGGACTGGACCTTATCTATCCGAGCGAATGGTGTCAAGACCTGGGAACATCTGGGAACAGGGGCTCTCAGACTCAACAGCATTCGTAGCTCGGCTGAGGCAGACGCGCCGTCGGCAGCGATCATCAAATTGGCTGTGCAGGTATTGGCCTACTTGACGGCACGATTCGTGCCGCTCCAGGTGTCTCCGGCAGTGGAGCCTGTTGAAGTGACTGCTGTAGAAGACACCGGTTCCATAGCAGCAGCAGCAGCAGCTCAAAAAGTGGCTCCAACCGAGCCAAAGCAATTCCCCGCCGAATTGCAAAAGCAGCTGAAGAACGGCAGCCTGAGAAGGGCTATGCTCGCGGATGTTTGCTTGGACTCCTTGAACTTCGAAGGCCACAATCTGCAGGAGGCCTTTTTGGAGAATGCCAGCTTCCGGAAAGCAACTCTTCGCCGCTGTCGCCTCGAGAAAGCCTCCCTAGGACAGAGCACTGGGAGACGCGGCTATCCGCAAACTGCATATATGTATACTGTATGAAAGCGTTCCCTGCAGGAAAAGCCAACATGACTGCCTGTTGCCTGGAGGGCGCGAACCTTTGCGAAGCCATGCTGGACGCCGCACAGCTCCCTCCTTGGAGCTCAGAGTCAGCGCTTCACTGTCGGAGCGGTTGCATTTTGAGGCTGGGTCAGGCAAACGCGGTGGATGCGAACTTTGCCGACGCAAGCCTTAATGGTGCCTTGGGCAGTATAGCTAGCAGCGAACCCGACACATGGGCTGCTGGAAGATCACGAGGTGTCTCCATGCGGACGTCGAACCTTAGCCGGGCCACCTTCCAGCATGCCAGCCTCCAACGTGCTGTGCTGGCCAACTGCCGACTCGAAGGGTCCAACTTCGAGGATGCCGGCATAAATCTTAGGCTAGAGGCAAGCGAGGCCGTCGCTTGGGATTGCTCTCCAATGTAAAACAGGATGCTGACATGACTGGCTGCATCCTGGATGGAGCCGTCCTCTCCAAGGCCAACCTCCTCCGAGCGAAGCTTAGGCGCGCCCTGCAGCGATCACGAAGACACGGCTGAGCTCTGAATCCCTCTGAGGTCTGCCAGCCTGCGGTCCACACGCCTCGAAGACTGCAACCTTGACGATGTTGACCTTAGCGCCGCGGACGGATGCTGCGCTGCCATGTGCATTCTGAGTGTTCGCAGCCATGAACGTGCACATTCGGAGACTTCCAGAATCGCTGGACATCCAAAACTCTGAAGTCCAAAGCTGGCCAAGAGGACTTACACTCCATCACGCTTGTGGACTCTCATGCGCTGCGCGCCAAGCTGGGAAAGGCATCATTGATGAAGGTGGCCTGCTGTTGACGTTGTTTCGTGTGCATCATAGCCCACGTCCCACTTGAGTACTGTAACTCATTACACATCTGCCCTTGCATGGAGGCTGTAATCAAGAATGCAGTTCTCGCGCACAGCTATGCCGCAGAGTCAAACCTATGTGGTGCGCAGTTGGAAGCCGTGGATCTGACAGGCCAGGCGATGCCAGGGCAGCAGGGCAGCAGGGCAAAGCCACAGCCCAGGCTGTGGCTTTGTTGAAATCTTGGTGCCAACAGGAGCCAATTTGACACGAGCCCTATGCAGAAGTAGCAAGCTGACAAACGTCCCTGTGCGGCAACTGGACACACCGCAGATGTTCAGACTACTTTGGAAGCCAAGGTTTTTCAATCAAGCAGTTCATATCCGCCATGCAAGCAGCCGAGGTCAGTTTGGCCACGGCTCACCTTGTCGGAATTTCTCTCGACGATGCTAAGATCGATGCATCAGTTTTTTCGGAGACGGACGCTTTGCACTTGTTGGCTGCACCTTTTGGGGGGTGATTTTTGCAAGATCACTGTGGAGCCTCCTAGTCGTCTTCCACGATGAATTGGGACCGGATATGCATTAAACCCCTTTCTGCAACGCCAATGTTTCGATCATTGGGATCCCTCTCATCCTTACCAAGAAGGACAGTGACTTCATTGACAAGTATATGTATATGTTTATATTATATATATATATTCATGTTGGTAGTGTTCTCTAACGTGGTCTGGTGGGGGGTCTTTAGAGGCTTGGCTCTCGGCTCAATATGGTCGTTATTTGGTTCTCAATCGAGGCCTGAGTTTGGCCCTGCTTGGTCTCCAAATTGTCTCTGTTTGGTTTCCAAATCTGTCTTGACTTGTTCTGCTTTTGGTACTTGTGAAGTTCCTGTCAGCCCCTTCACTCTGGTCATGAGTTTCGTGCCAAAGTGTTATGGAGTATTTGGTGCGATGTTGCGGGTTAGGGAATTTTTAACTGGGAGGAATATGGAGGAATCATGAGTCGCTTCGTCCTGGAAAGCCTGTCCCAATGCTGGTCGGTTGTTAGCTGAAGAACAGGGCCCGCATGAGGGAAGGGCCAGACTTGGACCCAAATGAGGGCAAATTTGTTCCTTAAGCCGCCCGGATAAGGGCCAAATCCGGACCCAAATAAGGGCCAACTTGGTCCTGAAGCCGGCCGAGCGACTTGCGGCTCATGATATAAACACATGTAGATACAGACATAATACACAGTACATATATATCTATATATATATATATATCTGTACATGCTCATGTATATACGTAAATATACATGTACATATGTTATATAGTTTTTCAGTTGATCATAAGATGCATGCCAAAAGCCAGATCCGACGGAACTCTTCGGCACCCTGAAGGCATGCTGTGTACAGAAATCAGCTCAAAGTCAAGCTGACCAAAAGCCTGTTGCCAGTCTGAGCTGAGACTTCACAAAACAGCACAAGGACTTGCGACAGAGCAGCTTCGAAGAAGCATCTTGGCCATGAGTTGGCCTCTTAATTTAAGAGCCTCCGGCTCAAGCCGCCGACCCCGCAGGAGTTAGAGGAAAGGACGCTTGTCCATGGTTGAGTAGATACACCCTCAGCCCCTATACTCTCAAGCCTAAACCCAGAACTTTGAAAAAACAACAGCAGAAGACCAAATCCCCCCAAGCTCCAAACCCCAACACTCCAAATGCAAACCTATAAAGGGTTTTAATCTGGAAGCCGCAATAATTGCCAATAGTAGTCTTTAGGGTTCCTTATTCTGATTATAGTACAATATATCCCGATGCCCTATTGTAATTATTTTCGCCCCTACATTAGACCCTCAGAAACCCTTGTAAGCCCGCGGCCTTTTTCAGCTAGAAGCTGGGTGGAGTTCCGCTCCTCGTAGCGCTTGCGGAAGAGACTCTCCTGAGGCATCGTCATGGCTTCCTTTCTGGGTGCCAAGTTCTAGGGTTTTAGGCTTTAGGGTGATTACGCTCTGCTTGGAAGGGTCCGGGGCTGCGTATTAAATTTTCGGACATAGAGGTTTCTAGTGGGGTCCGATGGATCTCAGGGAGGGGTCCGATGGACGGAGGGGTCCGATGGACCTCAGGGAGGACCGATGGTCCCCAAGGGCGTGGGTCCGATGGACCCAACGGTTCTGGTCTTACGACTTTTATTACATATTACAGACGACGTTTTCAGTAGTAGTAGTAGTAGTGGTAACAGTAGAACTAGTAGGAGTAGCAGTAGCAGTAGGAGTAGTAGTAGTCGCACGAGTAGTAGCAGTAGTAGTAGAAGTAGTAGTAGCAGTAGCTCTAGTAGCAGGAGGCGTGAGAGTAGTTGTAGTAGTAGTGGTAGTAGTAGGAGTAGTAGTAATAGTAGTAATAGTAGTAGTAGTAGTAATAGTAGTAGTAGTAGTAGTAGTAGTAACAGTAGGACTAGTAGGAGTAGTAGTAGCAGTAGTAGTAGTAGCAGTAGTATTAGTAGTAGTAGTAGTAGTAGAAGTAGACGTAGAGGTAGAGGTAGAGGTAGAAGTAGAAGTAGAAGTAGTAGTAGCAGTAGCTCTGGTAGCAGAAGGCGTAGGAGAGGTGGTGGTAGTAGTAGCAGTAGTAGTAGTCGTCGTCGTAGTAGTAGTAGGTGGAAGCGGGAGGGGGGACTGAAAGCAGTAGCACTACCAGTAGTAGCAGTCGTAGTAGTAGCAGTAGCAGTAGTAGTAGTAGTAGTAGTAGTAGTAGCGGGAGGGGGAGTCGGGAAGAAGGGCATGGGGAAAAAAGGGGGCGGGAGGGAAGAAGGGCAAGCAGGGGTGACAGGTGGCAGGAGGGTGCCAGGGGAAGGTGGTAGTAGTAGTCGTAGTAGTAGTAGTAGGAGTAGGAGTAGGAGTAGGAGTAGTAGTAGTAGTAGTAGCAGCTAGTGGCAGCGCCACTTGCGACCTGTACTCGTATTACGACTTTTATTACATATTACAGACGACGTTTTCAGTAGTAGTAGTAGTAGTAGCAGTAGTAGTAGCAGCAGCAGTAGCAGTAGTAGTAGTCGTCGTCGTCGTGGTAACAGTAGAACTAGTAGGAGTAGCAGTAGCAGTAGTACTAGTAGTCGCTCGAGTAGTAGTAGTAGTAGTAGTCGTCGTCGTACTAGTAGTAGCAGTAGCCCTCAGTCGGCAAAAAGAGACTTCCTGTCGTACTCTCCTGGCAAGGGAAAGAAGAGAGCTCCTGACTATCTCCTGTTCGTCTTCAGAAGACGGAATAGAGCTTACGCTCAAGAAGAAAGGATGGAGTTCCCCAGACCTTCAAAAACAAAAGTCTGGTCCTCCTCCCCTCCCCAGCCTTCAAAACAGAGAAGATGAATACTCTACTTCATGCTCCTATTGCAGTGGCTTGGAGAGACTTTCAGCTCTCTTCCATCGCAGACGGTCTTTCCCGGCGACGATGCTCTTGAAAACAATCAATCGCGAGGAGTGTCCCCATCATCCGTTTAAAGCGCTGATGCTCTGAGAGCTTCAATCGCAAGGAGTGCCCCCTTATCCCGTAAATATTTCTGGCGATGGTTCTCTAGAAAACCTGCCCCTTATCCCTTGATCCTTTCTAGCGATGGTTCTCTAGAAAACCTTCAATCACAAGGAGTGTGTCTCATATCTTTTCTGTCCCTCAACCTGCTTTGCCTTGCCCCCGTGCTCTGGTTCGGGTTATCCAAAAANGCGATGGTTCTCTAGAAAACCTTCAATCACAAGGAGTGTGTCTCATATCTTTTCTGTCCCTCAACCTGCTTTGCCTTGCCCCCGTGCTCTGGTTCGGGTTATCCAAAAAAACAAATCGCAAACCGTGGTCGCCAAGATTTCTAGTTTAAGCTTTCCTCCAAATAGACACAATGGCAAACCTTGGTCCCTATCGTTTTTGGTTTACGTCCCTTCTCTATTGGAGAAGAACTGCACCCGACAATCTTAGGGACCAAGGTTTGCGATTTGTCTCGTTGATTTTTTTCGGTGAAGGAAGACAGGGAAAGATACCAGAGAATAGCTTAAAACCATGGTGTGCCATGTTTTGCTGAAGCGAGAATGGGACGGGGCCACAGGATAGATTACCAGAATGGGGCTTTTTTTGTCGATGAAAAAGAGGAAACGGAAAGGGGCCAGAGACTAGGTTAACAAAGTGGCGCGCCTGTTATTGTGAAAGAAAGGGTGACCGGGCCACAGCATGGACTAACAAAATGGGTTTGTTTCAGTGATCAAAGATGAAAGGGAAAGGGGTCACCGAGCGGTTCGACAGCACCAAAGTTTCTGAAAGGCTTCATTTCAAAAAACTTGGTGCTATCGAACAGCTGCGCTTTCCAAAGGAGACAGCGGTCCGATAACATCAAATTTTCCGAAATGCTATCGAACCGCTGCGTTTTCCGAACCTGAAAACAGCGGTTCGATAGCGCCAAATTTTCCTAAGGGTTTCCTTCAGAAAACTTGGTGCTGTCGAACCGATAAAGAGGCCAGAGAATAGGTTTTCAAAGTGGGGTGCCTTTTTTGGTGAAACAAGAAGGGGGCGTAGGATACAACCACTTTGGCAGGAAGGGAGCAGTGTAATTAGACGGCAGATGACAGTAGGAATGAAGAAGATTAAGACGCTAGGTCCTATTTTTTAGCGATGCGCGCAAGAAAAGCAAAAGCTGCGCGCGAAAGCCGGGAGGCCCTGCGCAGCTTTTGCTTTTCTTGCGCGCAGCGCTTAATTTTTTTTAGAATACATATTTTTGATGAAATTCTAATAACACAGACGGCAAAGACGGTGAAGCTGATGGAGCTGATAAAGATGATGAAGATGATGGAGGAGATGATGGAGATGATGGCCGGGCGGGAATTAAATAATTTAAATCATTTAAATCCTGGCAGGGGGTCCCGGGGAGGGATCCGGGACCCCGGGAATTAAATAGTCTAAATATCGGGGAAGCCTCCGGATTTACATTTTTTAATTCCCGGGCCCCGGAATCCCCCCCGGACCCCTTCCCAGGATTTACAATATGTAAATTATTTAATTCGGGCCGGGAATTAAATATTTTAAATAACTTAAATCCTGGCGGGAGGTCCGGGGAGGGATCCGGGGCCCCGGGAATTAAATAATTCAAACAATTTAAATATCGGGGAAGCCTCCGGATTTACATTATTTAATTCCCGGGCCCCGGAATCCCCCCCCGGACCCCTCCCCAGGATTTAAAATATTTATTTACATTATTTAATTCGGGCCGGGAATTAAATAATTTAAATATTGGGGATGCCTCCGGGTTAAATTATTCAATTCCCGGAAACCAGGAACACTGGAACACTATATGGGGTCTATTTGGCAGCTAGTTTCTGGATTCCTGCCAACACACACACACATCCAGCTGCCAAATAGACCCGGTTTAAGCCGCACTGGGGGGGGAGGGGGGAAGAAGGGCCAAAGGTGAGAGTTGGCAGGAGGGTGTCACGGGAAGGTAGTAGTAGTAGTAGTAGTAGTAGTAGTAGTACGGCGGATTCAGGGGAAGGTAGTAGTAGTAGTTAGTAGTAGTCGCAGGAGAAGCAGTAGTAGTAGTAGTTGTTGTAGTTGTAGTTGTAGTAGTTGTAGTAGCAGTAGTAGCAGTAGTAGCAGTAGTAGCAGTAGTAGCAGTAGTAGTAGTAGTAGTAACCATTCACGGCATTCAGCAAGTCTTAGCAAAGTTCTAAGACCGTCTCAAGCACTCACCAGAGAGTGAAGCGATTGCATCGACCGACCGAAGTCCGTGAATAGTAGTAGTAGAAGTAGTAGTAGTAGTAGTAGTAGTAGTAGTAGCAGTCGTGGAAGTAGTAGGAGGAAGTGGGAGCGGGAGGGAGGGACTGGGTGTGGCTGGCAAGGGGGGGAAGGGGGGGCNAGTAGTAGAAGTAGTAGTAGTAGTAGTAGTAGTAGTAGTAGCAGTCGTGGAAGTAGTAGGAGGAAGTGGGAGCGGGAGGGAGGGACTGGGTGTGGCTGGCAAGGGGGGGAAGGGGGGGCGGGAGGAAGGGTCAAAGATCAGAGTTGGCAGGAGGGTGTCAGGGGAAAGTAGTAGCAGTGGAAGTAGTAGTAGTAGTAGTAGTCGTAGTAGTAGTAGTAGTAGTAGTAGTAGTAGTAGTAGTGTAGTAGTAGTGTAGTAGTAGTAGCAGTAATAGTAGCAGCAGCAGGAGTAGTAGTTGTGGCGGCAGTAGTAGTTGTGGTAGTAGCAGTAGTAGAAGTAGTAGTAGTAGTAGTAGTAGTAGTAGTAGCAGTCGTGGAAGTAGTAGGAGGAAGTGGGAGCGGGAGGGAGGGACTGGGTGTGGCTGGCAAGGGGGGGAAGGGGGGGCNGTCCCCCCAGCCCGATTGGAGATACATTGATATTTGCCTCGTCCCGAACTCTGTGTTTCGACGGACAGGTTTGATATCAGCAATGAGACAGCAAATCTAGACACGGCGGCACAAGGAAAGCAGGCACAAGTCCTACGTCTTGATGTCAATTTGTTTTTTTCGGAATAAACATTGCGTCAGTACACGGAGTTGCCGAGTATACAAGGTAGCTGTTCCTTCAAGCCTTGAGAGGAAACCCTCCGAATCTGTGGATGAGGGAAGATGATCATGATTATTCATGAATTTTCCGTGAGGAAAATGAAGTGCATTGACTATACTATCCATTGCAGACCTTACATTAACATCACTGAAAGTCGTGACACACACAGTTAACTCTGGTTTCAAGACTTAAACTACCAGCACAGACATTCTGTCTGTGTAACGCGTGACACAGTCACATATAATCCAGAGAAAATCTCCAGCCTACGACTAGTCACTCTCCATGTCGTANGGTTTCAAGACTTAAACTACCAGCACAGACATTCTGTCTGTGTAACGCGTGACACAGTCACATATAATCCAGAGAAAATCTCCAGCCTACGACTAGTCACTCTCCATGTCGTACGATATAATCTACCACCACTCGGTGGAAACTCGCCAGACATCGAGTGCTATATGCTCCCTACATAACAAACAGCTGACAATAGTCTTGCTTGGACAGCAGGAAGACACATTCGATGTTTTCACAGCGGAAACACTTTCGATGTTTCACAGGTAATTACTTAGCGCTAGCAGACACGCTCGCACCGCGTACCTCTGCGCCTTGAGACGAGTGAGACTTTCTACGAAATGATAGAGTAATGCCAAGAAACCAGCCTCGACAAGAAGAGACTGGCTTCTTCCACGTTACTGAGAAAGAAGATCGAGAGCTCCATCTCAACAAGGTAGACAGGCCCCTCCAACTTCACGAGAAAGAAAGAGAGCTCCGTTTACCCCTCGGTCGGCAAGAAGAGACCTCCTTTCTCTCTAAGTAAGGGCAAGAGNACAAGGTAGACAGGCCCCTCCAACTTCACGAGAAAGAAAGAGAGCTCCGTTTACCCCTCGGTCGGCAAGAAGAGACCTCCTTTCTCTCTAAGTAAGGGCAAGAGATCCTGACTGTCTCCCTTTACCTTTTCAAAAGATGGAAGAGAGCATATGCTCAAGAAGAAGGGGTGGAGCTCCCCGCAACCTTCAAACAAACAAGTCTGCCTCCCCCCCGGCCTTTAGAAAGACGAGATAGTCCTCTACGTCATGCTCTAAGACAAGAAAAGATGTCCATGTCCCAACTTACTCTTGGTATGAGAAGAGAGCTCCTGTCACAAGAACTCCTTGGCCTCTTCGAAAGTCCCCATCTCCCCTGAAGAGAATTGAAGGGAGCTGGCTCCTAGTACAGTTCATCCAGTCTCAAAAAGACGAAACAGAGAGAGGAGAGATCCTCTGCATCGTCATCGGCAAGGCATG